>JADLZN010010541.1:117500-212147 GCA_018155175.1 Sinocyclocheilus anophthalmus
ATCCAGGTGTGAAAAATTTGTTGCATCTTTCCCAAAAAGACTCATGGCTGTATTAGATAAAAAGGGTGCTTCTACTAAATACTGAAAAAAGGGTCTGAATACTTAGGACCATTTCAGTTTTTCTTTTTTAATAAAACTCCAAAAATGTCAACAATTCTGTGTTTTTAAGACAATATGGGGTGCTGTGTGTACATAAATGAGGAAAAAAAAATTACTTAAATGATTTTTAAGGGGGTCTGAATATTCGTACCACTGTATATATGATTCCCAATGCACACAAACTTTCCAGAATACTGAGTGCCCTGTTGGTTACAGTGTTAACTTCCTTTTTAATTATATTTTTATTAAAATATTTATTTATTTGTGAAAAAGTTGTCTTCTACGTATAAAGTGGTTATTTAACAATATTTAAAATCCAGTTTCCAATGATTTCTAAAGTCTTAAATTAAAGAAATAAAATTATATCGGATTATAAGACCACCACCTGCTTTCAAGATGATCGGCTCGAGTCAAAAAAAACAATAGCGGTCGACCCGTACTATGAGAATTCTTCTGAAAAAAATAAAAAAAAAAAAAAAAAAATCACAGGATTGAAACATATAAGAAAGTTTTAGTCATACCTATAGAAATGAAATTAGCCGGTTTGCTGTCTCCGACATTAGATGCAATGAGCCCGTCAATGGCCCCCTGCTCAGTGTCAAACTCATGCAGTCTTTCCAGATGCCCATGATGGAGTCTACGGCACACCAGCAAAGCCAGCACAGATAGCAATCCCAGAACCACAAACGGCCCCAACACAAAGAGAACGCATCTCACAGGTAATGCCAAGCTGCCTTTTCTTTCTGGACCATTTCAGAGTACACAAATACAGTCAAATATATCACTTTTTTTTGGGAAAGCACACATATTTATGACAAAATAATAATTTTATAAAAAATGTGGTAAGTTTTGCAGACGGCTCCCTCTAAATACTAAAAGTATAAATAAATAATAGAATAAAATAATAACTGGGCTCAGAGATGGCCCGATGACTTTTGGATGAAATTTTTTTTTTTTTAATTAATGAAACTATATACATTTAAAAAATGTTGCTAAAATGTCTTAAATTATAAAACAACACCTTTAACAACTTGAATTTGTAAATAATTAATTGACTTACCTGTCAGCAGTAGTCGAAGAAGGGTCTCTTTCGAGACGTTGGCGTTGCACATGTGTTGAGAGCAGCATTCTACGACATGACTAGCAGAGGGTGTTGCGGAGCAGGTCATGCGCTTGCTCTCTGACCCGACAAGACAGCCACGTTTGAACGTTGTCACATCATTGCTAATGATAACAGAGGTGTAACACTGGTCTCCAGTGCACTGCTGCTCATTACAGTCACTGCCGACACACATGCAGTCAATGGAGACATCTGGAGAGAGACAGAAAACAGAAAGTCAGGGAGTTAAATAATAAATTAAGGAAAAGGGGACCCAGTCTGTATCCATTTGTCAGTTGTCACCAGCTGCAAAAACTCTGGGAACAATGAAATTAATTAAGGAAGAGCAGCATGACGCCAGACCTCACAGACGAGACTCTCTCCGCCTGATAACTGAGACGGTTTTCTTCCCTTCTCCCTGCCTTCATTTCCTGTGACACTGAACTATGTCAACTTTACAAATTGACTTCAGAGAATAAAGGCCAGAGAGCATCAATGACACAGATCAATTAACCCAGCATTCATGTTTTATGCCCTCTGTGAGACACACTAACAGAGTCTGAGGAGAGAGGACACGGACACCTAATAAAAGTACAACTACGATTAGGTACACCAATCCTACTGCGTTGTGGCTAGATGTTTAAACTATATACTTATTGGTTAATGCCACTATAGTCTCAGGCATGCTATTTCCAGATGCCAAAGTCAAACATATATTAGCAGTTCACCCTTAAAGGGATAGTACATCCAAAAATTATTTATCAATTTATTTGATCAAATATACAGTAAAACCAGTAATATTTGAAATATTCTTAATTTAGCAATTGTAGAATTTATTTTAATATATTTGAAAATGTAATTTATTCTTGTGATGGCAAAGCTGAATGTTCAGTAGTCATTACTGATTTGATTCTTAAGAAATATTTACTATTATTACAATTGACAAGGCTCTGTAATTAAGGGCAAGTTCCAAGATTGTTTACGGTTACGTGTAATCAATTTAATTTTAAATATTAATGTAAAAAAAAAAGAAAGAATGTCCCGTAAGGTTTACCCACATCACATATAAAATACATTAATACAAATAAATAATAATTATTATTCATGATGATAATAATAATAATAAAACTATACAACAATAAACGTAAAAGGTAATAAAAA
This sequence comes from Sinocyclocheilus anophthalmus, assembly GCA_018155175.1. NCBI lineage: Eukaryota > Metazoa > Chordata > Actinopteri > Cypriniformes > Cyprinidae > Sinocyclocheilus > Sinocyclocheilus anophthalmus. Next base: position 119,860 of record JADLZN010010541.1, read on the forward strand.
ATATCAGAAAAAGGATTTATGTTTGCCAGCTCTTTACCTTTAGCTGATGTCCGTAAGAATTGAAGCAGGAATAGGACGATGATTCGGGTACTGCAATGCCCCATTTGGTTCACTGCACTGAGAGGAAAACGAGGTGTTACAAATGCACATTTAAACCAAGAAACACCACAAATCACCTGCTTAGTTTAAAAGTTCTACAGAACAGGGGGCCAGAATCAATGACCAATAAGAGAACAGAACCGCAAAGATGACGAATTAAATTTTTTTTTGAGAATGCAGCTGTGCTCTGCCTCTCTCTCGTGCCACAAATAGTCAGACAGGGGGCCGTCTCCATGGCAACCGAGGAGAGAGCAATGCCCATTATGGAGCGACATCAAAGACAGTGAAGGAGCATTTTAGGAGAGACAGAAAGGAACAAGCATTTTGGGTGTGCAGGACTCACCATTATGTTGTAATATTCAAGGACACAGTTCACAAGGACATCATGACTAATTATAGACTGAGTCCTCGAAAACTGACTTTTAAATGATGTAGGGTCATTTTATTCAATGCCTCTTAAATCCTGACAACTAAAAAAAAATGCAATTTCAAAATGACCAAAAAAAATTCAATTTTACACAAGAGCGACAAGGGACAGTCTTACTTGTACAACTTCTCAGGTGACTCTCGGCACTTTCTTTCAGTATGCGCACAGCCAGACTCTGTCTTCCCATTGGATTCTAAAAAAGAAGATGGAAACCAAAGCAGCATGTTAAACTTTTTCCACAGCAGTGCCTTTCTCATGGTCATTTCTTCAGGAAGGAGTGAGTGACAGGATAAGAGGGGTGCCTGGAAGTCTCTGCACACTGATAGTCAGAGCTGGAACTGACTTATGGCTTGATTCCATTTTGCTGCTCACCATAACAACATGTTAACCATATTAACATTAACCATATTAACGAAAGTTTTTTTCGAAATGCAAAGGATCCTAAAAAGTAGAGCCCGACCAATATGGGTTTTTTGGGGCCAATACCGATACCGATATTAGGGAGTAAAAAAAAGGCAGATATCGATATATCGGCCGATATTCTTTGTGTATATTATAGTACAGTACCAGTCAAAAGTTTGGACACTTTCCCATTCGAGTGTCCACACATTTGACTGGTACTTTATATAGAATACAGTATATACATAAACAGAATATATATACATAAACACATTTTTTGCAATGAGCACTCAAATGTGGTGATCAAACACTTAAAATGATGTGACAAACAGGCCTATGTAATGGAGGCAGGGTATTTAACAACTTAACAAAAAACTTTATTATCCAAAATGAGTCTGACATCAGTGCACTGAACAGTAAAGTTGAAGTTTATTCAACTTTAATTCAATTCAATTCCATTCAACTTTATTCCGTTGAAGTTTATTTCACTTCGTAACATTCATTCACGGATTTGTGCTACTTTCTTCACACACAGACGAAACTTACTAGGGAAGTGTGACATAATATACCTCTGTAAATAAATACAAAATAAATTCACGTCTCGCACACTTTAATGCGTGCATGAAACGTGTACGTTCCCTTGGAACTGGAATCATGGCGGAATATCATGTGAAGTCCACTTCGCAGGGCACTTATGGCCTAATAAAACAACGCTTGAATGCTGCTGACTGAACACCGAGGAGGAGAACATCATTACTGAAGTGAAAGTGTTGCTGGTGTCCTATTCGTGAACGCGCGGCGGATCTCCACCAAATTCGGGGGATCCCTTCAGCTCGAGAAGCCCTATCGAACGCCACCCTCCGCGTGTCGGTAGCCCCCCGGGATCGCTTGATCGGTCGGCGCCGGACCGTGAATTTAACCACCCCTAACTCCCGAACCCCGGGGGCTATCGACGAGGCGGTTGTCTCATTCGAAAGCGGGCCTCTAGACGTACACTCGATTCGCGTTCTAGAGGGTTTCTCGAGCTGAAGGGATCACCCGAATTCGCCACGCCTTTATGGAGATATGGCCATTCAAAGTTTCAATGGTTTTCCATAGACTTAAGCTTTAAAGCGTTTCATCCAGGTTGCCAGTAGCAAACAATGGCGCGCGCTCTGCTGAAAAAACTAAGTAATTACACCATTCAGAATCATTTTATCTGCGTTATGTGCTCTGTAAAAAAAATGTTCATATCGGCGACAGGCTCATATCGGCCGATAATATCGACAAAACGATATATATGGGTCGGGCTCTACTAAAAATACTTCTATTTTGCATTTTTCTGAACTATTATTTTATTTTCATTAGAAATTTTATCATTAGCATTTCAATTTGAGTGAAAATTCAGAAAAGCTATTTTATTATTATACAAACAATTAACATGAATTTCAGAACTTATTTTGCTTTACAGACAGCAGCAAATTGTGCTTCGATGGTTATGAGAGAACTTTAAATAGTGATGATTCTGAAATATCCACTTGGTAACATTTCTACTTTTTAATTTTTCCCAAAAGCTTTCACATTGTCTCAATTGGATTCTCATATTTTGCAATCTGGACCTTATTAAATATAGTGTTCATATATTTTATACACACAAGCTACAATTTTCTAGCGAGCAAAATAGTCTAGAATTGCATAATTGCAAAAAATAAAGACTAAAATAAAAATACAAATAAATAAATAATATTTTATACTACCTGATGTTTTTTCAGACCTGGAAGTCAGTTTTAGCACTGACTGATATTTCCAGCTTTTTAGTGACCATGGGAACCTTTTCAGTGAAGATCAGAGAGTCTATATGGTTATGATCTCTTACAAGCAACAACACAATCAAAATGACTGACGTGCAATGAGTTACACACAGAGCTGTTCATAGAAACTTGTTTTAACACTACAGATGATCTGCTTTAACAGATACAAGTGCCTACAATATAATCAGATCGACTACAGCAACGATCCAAGCACAGACAACACAAAAATATAAAATAACACGCAAAAACCTAAGCTGTCGACATATCATAATAATGTCTGCATTATAACTTCGTCTAATAATCGGCCTGTTTGCAGCAGCTGTGCTAACTGTGCTAACAACGACCATTATTTACTCGACGCATTTATTTCCAACAAATTAAAGTGCCATTAAAGATCGCTTTTACCTTTAGCTGCGATGTAGATTCATGTTTGTGTTAATGCTCCGTGTTTTCACGGTTTTATTCGAAGTCGTGCTTGAGACGCTGACAGACTGTCTGCCGCCACCCAGAGAGACTGCGCCGTGACGTCACCGTAAACAAGTGACGCGCGAGAGCATTGTGGGATACCGCAGTCCGCCGAATGTGAGTGCCTGAATCCATAAAATAACATTTGGCTCAACCTCATGAAGCAAGGAATTTTGTTTGTCTACAAACAGTTGCACAGAGTTTAGTGATCACTGATGGAGTGCTTCATTTCCTCGTTAATAAATAAGAACAAAAATGGTCGAATTTACTGTGAGCTATAGTGGTGAATGCAATCTATTATATTAAAATATTAAGGAATTGATATTAATATTCATATTTTTTAAGTGATACAAACATTAGATGGTATTAAAGGAAAATGTACTAGCCCCCAGGATTCCAAGATGTAGATGAATTTGTTTCTTAATCGGAACAGCGTTATTACATATATGGACGTTTTGACCGAAGGAACGGTTTAAGGTTTAAACCCGTTAATGATGGATTTTTTTTTTTTTTTTACACAAACACACAGCTTTTACTTGACAAGACGTTAATTGATGGACTGGAAATTTGTGGATTATTGTGATGTTTGTATCAGCTGTTTGGACTCTGACGGCACCCATTTACGGCAGAGGATCCATTGGTGAGCAAATTTAAATCTCTCCAAATCGGTTCGATGAGGAAACACAATGCATTTACATCTTGGATGGCTTAGGGTGTATAACTTAATTTTCTGGTGAACTATCCTTAAAGGGGTCATATGATGCTTTTAAAGATCATCATTTTGTGTATTTGGTGTAACAAAATGTTGACATGCTTTAATGTTCAAAAAAAACACATTCTTTTTCAAATACCGTACATTATTGTAAGTCCTCTACGCCCCGCCTCTCTCAAACACGTAGTTTTCAAAAAAGCCCCCTCCTTTGACAATCACAGTCTCCTCTGATTGGCCAGCTGACCCAGTTCATTGTGATTGGCCGAACACCGCAAGCCTAGTCGGAAATGACGCCCTTACCCATAATCGCCAGCTAATCTTTCAAAATAAATGTAAAGACGAGCACCACCCCCTTTCTCTCTCTCACACACTCAACAACAACACACCAACACACACACACGATGCGCAAATCTCTGCATTTGAACAGTCAATAGCAAGTACTTAAACTATTAACAAAATAGTAGCTGATTCAGAAGTGCCAGATTATCAAAGTCAGAATTACCTCCTCTCCCAGGTTCACGAAATGGTCGTCTATAAAATGCATTGCTGTTTTGTTGTAAGTAATCTTAAAGATTCCTCAATGCATCTACTTCCGGAAGGCCAAACAAAGTGCTTTTGCTTTCGCACTGAAAAACACAGCGTCTCCCTGACATGCTGCATCAACACTAACTGCGGTTACTGAAACCACGCCTTCTTTCTTTGCGTGAACATTTGGGCGGCATTATGCAATTATTTCCACATAGTGAGGTAGATATGTGGGGGCGTGTTAGAATGAGCCGTTTTAGGGGGGCGTGGCAGAGTCTTAACTTAGATAAAGAATATCTCTTTGGTTTTGAGACTTTAGTCTTTGCAACTTCAGGGATCTTATCTATGCACAATCAGCTTGTAACACTTCAAAGAGAAAGGAAAACTTGAAATTGCATCATATGACCCCTTTAAAAAGCTCAAACATCCATGTTATAGCAAAATACAGATGCTGATCAGTACAGATCTTCTACACACAACCGACTGGATCAACCTTGAGAAAATTATATAAAACCTGGTCTTACAACACCTCCAAATTTACAATTGTAGGTAATGTTCATCAGTTCAATAAACTGTATCAATTTACCTGAAAGTGTTTGATCATTTATATTACTATTTACAAACTGTTAGAGAGACACACACATAGCTGCTTAAAGAAAGCAAAATGTCCTTGCCATGATAGGAGTCAAGGAGCCAGTGGCTTGACAGGTTTTTTGTTCTAAAATAGCTTGTTGATTAATGGACATGTCATTTTCTATATGGGGAAAAAAGGATAGGGAGTCAGGGGCACTGAAGGGCAGGGAGATAAGGCGTCTGACGGCCCTCAAGTGACTAGCCACAATTCCTTTCCACTCAATATCATAGATTTTTCATGTATAATCAAAGCATTGCAATTTTTGGGGCATTTATGTCACTGAGGTCAATGTTGTGTGGAACACAATTGCACCTCTGGGGGAAATGCACTCTTGCTTTTTTCCTTTGCTTGCAACAACATGAAAAACATGTTACTCAGCAAAGAGTCTGATTTACTGATAAAATATCGAAACAGTTGCCATTTTTTAAGCCACTGACATCAGTCTTTTTACTGTTTTGAAAATAGGACAATTTGTATAAGAATTTGCTAAAAGTTTTTAAAATGAAATTTTGTTTGTATTTATTTATTTTGTTTTATGAATCAATATTTTTTCTTACATTTATTAACAAGAATTTTGTATTGTTTTGGCTACGTGTGTACATCAAAGTATGTGTACTTTTATAGGTTTGTTTTTGGCTCTGAAATTCTGTCCTCTATCTCATAGATGACGCGTGTCTCCTTTAATAAAGCATTGATTATGGGGAAGGTGACATGAGAATTAGGATGCAGAGGAGGTATCAAGTGGCCTATATGCTTCCTTAATTGCATAGTGGCACAAAAGAATCCCCTGTTGCCATCCATATCTCCAATCAAACTTGGCTTGTTTTGGACCTTTGGTTTAATCTTGAGGGGCTTTAGAAGCTGTCCACAAAAAGCTATTGTATCTTACTTAATTATAACCTCAGAAATGATCTGACCTGTCCGGTGCCAGGTGCAGTGAAGTGTGCAAAAGCTTGCATGCCATGAGGTCCCACTGGATAAGGAAAAGAAACACTAGATGCCCATCGTGAACGGATAAGTGGAAAATAACCTAACAAAAAAAAAAGGCAGAGAAACTCCGGTAAAGACCTAATGGAAAGTTTTTCCCTCCCCTCTTGGTTTCTGAGACTTCTGGGTACCCTAAAAAGGTAGCAATATGAGCCCCAAGCCTTTTCCTCAGTTTTTTTACCTTTTTTTTTTTTTTTACTTTACTTCCATACCACTCTGTGAGTCGAGCCATTTGGAAGGTTATGTTAAAGTCAGCAGGAGCCCCATGACGGACACCTTGCTTGCTGTGGTTCTGTTCCTACTTGTTCTGGTTTCTTTGTCCACCGAAAACAACATTAGTAAGTATATTTATATGTTCTCAGCTTTTTGATCTTATTAAGACATTGGCTGATTATAAAACGAAATGTTCTTGTTTGGGTGGCCTTTCGCACTGATTAATGCTGAATCAGATTAACTTGGGGAACCTTATATAGCAATACGTTATGAAAAAGATTGGACAAACTTATTTGAATTTATGTTTCTCATCTAACGATAACGTTTCTGCTTAAATGCTTGAAAGTAGTTATAGTAATATAAATTGTGACGTCCTTGGATATTTCATTCAGTAGTATGTATTCTATATTTTATTATATAGTTTAATGTAAATGAAATTAATTAAATTAATTAATTAAATTAAATTAAATTAAATTAAATTAAATTTTAGGTTAGCTAAAGTAGGTTAACTTTACTATTATTGTAAAATGAAAACAATCAGGTGAGAGCAAGCTTTTTGACTGCCATTCTAGTGCAGTTAAAAAAATACTTATCCTGAAATATATTTGATGTTTGTCAAATGAAAGTTTATTTGCTTTGCAGTCAGGTGGTGCACAGTGTCTGATGCTGAAGAGCAAAAGTGTTTGGATCTAGCTGGGAACGCCACAGCCAGGAACATCCGCGGACAACTCCTTTGTGTGAGGGGCCAAAGCCCCAGTGACTGCATGAAGCAAATTAAGGTTGTAGGAAATTGCTTCCCAAGAAGCAAATCAAATCAGATATGGTGCTTGAAAATGACTGCAATAGATCATATATTTCAGATTGAACCTTAAAATTGTGCAAATGTTTGCTCCTCCTTTTTGCTTTTCTTGCACTCCTTCAACTTCTCAACTGATTATTCAGTCTTACAAAATGTTTGACGTTTTGCTTTTCCATTATATCAAAAATTATGGAAATTTCTCAGTATATGGTTTAGTATAATTTGTCTGTGATGTAAACAGAATGGCACTGCAGATGCCTCTACTATGTATGCTGATGAGATCTACACAGCTGGGTTTTGCTATGGCTTAGATGTGGCTGTGGGAGAGTCTTATAATGGTGTGGGTGAGTATGTTTAAACTATTAAAAGCATTAAAGCACCAATCAGAGATCTGATAAAATATTTTAGTCATAGAGCTTGACGTCAATGCATGTTCACGTGACTTTACCGATGTTTTGTGTCTGACACAGATGGCATTAATTATTACGTGGTTGCACTGGCACGGACATCATCCAGTGATCTATCACTACTGGAGATGCACGAACGCAGCTCCTGTCACCCAGGGATGCGGACTACAGTGGGCTGGACCGTCCCCATCGGCTTCCTGGTCAACACATCGCAGATCAGTGTGGATGAGCAGTGCAACTTTCCCCATGGTGAGATGTTACCATGCTGTATTTCACCGCATGTATAATAGTTACTGATATTATTTGATAGATTACAAAGCTCTTAAAAGCTCTTTTTTATATAAGTGGTTAAAAATGGTTCAGATGCAAATTGAGTATGTAATGGCACCCATTGGCAGCAATTTAAAAAGCTATATCCGTCTCCCTATGGTTTCCAGCGGTAGGAGATTTCTTTGGGTACAGCTGTGTCCCAGGAGTGAAGGACCCAGAACATGATCCCAAAGGAAATAACCCAAGGAACCTGTGTGAGGCCTGCATTGGGGATGAGAATGACCACCACATCTGCGCCAACAACCCTCGGGAACGGCACTTCGGGGAGGCTGGAGCTCTTAGGTGCTGTATGATCAGAGATGTGAGAGAATGCATATGTTCTAGTGGAACCATTATTCAAAATATGCTTTGTGTAGCGAGAATATTGGATTGCATAATGGGTTTGGGACAAAAACAATTCTCTATATACTGTATGTCTAATAGTACATTACCATTTAAAAGTTTTGGGTGAGTATGATTTATTGAAAAGGTTTTGAGAGAACATTTACCTAGGCTCCATTAATTTAATCAAAATCATTAATATTGTGAAATATTATTACAAATAAAAATAATATTTCTATTTCAATATATTTTACATTTTCCCTTTTTTTTCTATAATGGAAAAGCTCATTTTTCAGCAGCCATTACTCCAGTTACAAGTTGCTTAAGAAATCATCCTAATATGCTAAAATTTAGGGCTTAAGAAACTTTTCGTCTTATTATTATTAGTTGAAAATGGTTGGGCTGCTTAATTAGGAATGGAAAGTGTATTTGGAATTGTTGTTTTCCCCAGTAGTTTTTAGACCAGAAAAGGTTTGAGAACCGCATTGTTTGAAACAAAACATCTTTTGGTAACCATCCAGTTTTTTTACGTCACTTTTGATTCATTTAAGTGTCCTTAGCAATAAACTGTATCCTTTCTTAAAAAGTACTAATTCCAAACCTTTTAAATGGAGTGTATATATTTTCTATCTATGATAATATATTTATTTAAAACCTGCGGTGTGTGGCGCGAATCTCGGGATTTGTTTTGTTAAGAACACTACAGTTTAGACACACGCAGGGGGAAAGTAATGCAGGGTACGAAGAGTAGTAAACAGGAGGCCAAAAAGATCCAGAGTGCATTAGAATATCAGTTGGTTCTTATTAAATGGAATTTGTAAGGGACTGACAGGAGGACAATGGAGCCTTCATCTTCATGATACTGGTATATGTTCACACTGGTCTCTGACAGACACAGGGGGGCTAGTATTTCACAACAGGTGTCTCTTGTGTGCTCTGATGGGGGATCTGGAAAGCCTATGTAGTCTAATGTAACCCTGATAGCCAAGTTCAGGATTAGATGTGAGTTTACTAATTGTGTATAGATTAATATTTTTTATATTAATTATTGATAATATATTTATTTTTTAATTTAAGTATATATAGATAATTATATATATATATATATAATTATATATATTATATATAGTATATATAATAAGATTTTGTATGAAAGCCTGCATGACTTGCAAGCTTTCTTAATTTTATATTTAAAAGTTCTTCTCGCTGTCTGTAAGAAATATTGTCGGCTGAGGATTCATGTAAGGTTAAGAACCAGGAGTCTGGGCGGTGGACTGGAGCGGAAGAATTGAAGCTCTTGTGTCTTGATGGGAGAGAAGCAAACCGGTTACAAAATCATGAGAGCTGTGCACCTGGCGGTGGTGCCAACCAATGCTGTGTAGTGCGTTTGGAGGACAAATGCCGGGTTACAGTTCCTTGGAACGGGTCAGGTCAGGAGAGGACGGCCACACAGTCACATTGGAGTCCAAAAGTCTGAGAACAGTCAGAAAATCCGGATTTTTTTGCGCGTAAATCTCAAAAACTGACAAGGTATAATGTGAAATCGGGGTATGACCATCCAATTGTGTCAAATATCACAATACAAGAAATGTAATCTGTACAGTAATAGTGGTGGCGGACATACGTATCCATGTCTAGTTACCAAAAATGAAAGATTTATATAGATAATTAAAAAAAACATACAAAGAGCCCATCATGTAGGAAATCAGAAGCACAAATTTGAGCTACCCTGTTGATTCATTATTAAATTAATTAAATACATTATTTAATAAGTATGCAGAGCAAAGTGTCAAGTAGATAGACATAGTCCATTCTGGTTAATGAACAGTTTCTTTTGCTAATGTTTCATTCATATGCCTTAGAAGTATTAGATTAATAATAAAAAAAACTCATTTTGGCTTTGTTAAGTATTGTGAGAGTATCGTTATGGAGAGATCAGTATTGAGTAGTCATGAGGAATGTTACTCCATAAGGTGAACTGAAGAATGGTATGTAACTATTCTGCCATATTTCTCAGACACTCTTTATAGTTCTTGGAATTAAATGTTGTTAATCAAAATTGCATGTAAACGAAATGTTTTTATTTTTACCTAAGAAAAAATTTATTAATCGAAACGTAGGATGCAACGATACTCAACACGCTGCTGCCATCTGATTCACATACACTTTTTCATGATGTTTTTTTTTTAACAACAAAGATTTTGAATTTTTAAGCCAAAATGATAATTAAAAGGTGTCCTTTATTATTGCTTGGACAAAATGCTGCACATTTCTTTGTGAATTTGAAATATGTCAATTAACAAAGCTAAATTTAAAATTTAAAACCCCAAAATCAAACCCCAAATCAAATAAATAAATATTACAAATAAAAGAAATATCTTCATATAAACAAACTAAGAATTTGTCTGTGCTCTTTCCATTTAAAAGTAGAGGCAACCTGCATTTTTAATAACAATCTAACTAAGATGCTGCATTACATGAGATGAGCACGTTTTATTTAAATTACATTGTATCATTTTGAAATTTGAAGCAAAAACAGAATGGTCCGACTTTTGCTTTGTGAAACTATACTACATAAAACATCTGCACGAAACAAAAACAGTAGACGCGCTGAATAAGAGCACAAATTTACTCTGACAGCAGGTGGCGCTTATGCAACAGCAGCGATACAGTGCCACTTTAAAAGAAAATACTTTTAGTCTATCTAAACTTTTCTAAAACAGTCAGTTCCCTCAGAGATACATTCATATAAACCCCCAATTGTATCACGATTCGTTTAACATCTGAACCGATTTGAATTGTCACATACAAGTATATACTGTATATCGATTTTCATCTGGCTTGGGGTGCATCGTTACATCCCTAGAAACATGTAAAAAAAGAAGCAACTAGTGGTTTCAGACTTTTGGACCCCATTGTGCTGCACACACACATACAATTGCCACAGATTATATAATGACATTTATACTCCTAGAGAGTTACACTGTGTGTGGATATCAGGTTTGATTCACATTTTTAGTACATTATCCGTGAAATAATATAAAAACTCTTAAAAGAAAAAATCTGAAATCCCTTTTGTTCAATACAGAGCATGAAATTCTCATTGGAAGTGATGTTCCTGCACATTAGCGGTCAATGGTATGATTAAACGAGCCCTGCCAAAACCTATATTATCAGTGATATCTCTGAATGTCTCGAGTATTACACGGATTACATCAGGCTGACTTATGTGTTCAATACATCTAGCCGGAGCCCTGTGGTGATCATTGATTTTCACAAGACACCGTCTCACATTACAGTGTGTCATTAGGGGAGGATGTCACTACAGTGAGCTCTGTTATGAAAGCAGGACTAGCACACACACATACTGAGCAAAGCACAGTGCAAAATATGAGCAAAAAATGTCGAAAAGATTCAATATTTGCAAAAGAAACAAATATACATATTTCAAACTAACACCCACGCTCAGCCCTTTTCTCTTTTATTTGCTTCTCTGTGAGTATTCCCGAAATTCTGCTTGATTGCATTTTCTCTTTTTCTTATTTTGTTTTACCCGTTTCTGTCTTCTAGAATGCATTTGCTAATGCCACTGAAGGATTCTCTCTGTTCAGCTCTGTGAATTATGGGCAACCTGATGTGCTGTTCAGCGATTCCACCACAAAGCTGCTGCGTGTTATGGGGACCTACACTTCCTGGTTGGGGCCCAGTTACACCACCATACTGAAGGCTTTTGAGTGTGAAGGTACAGTGGAGCAGAGCTGTTATGCAGTTATTGTATTATGCAAACGTCAATATTGTAAATGTTTCTATAGGGGATTATATTGTTCATATCAGAACTTTTATAATTACATTTTTACGTTAACGGTCTGCTTATAACAATGTAGTGAATGTGCGTCAAAAAACAGTCATTATTTAAATGACTATTAAGGGCACAGTACCAAATAATGAACAATAACCATTTTACTTTGTTACTGTACCTTTAAGACTAACAAAAATATCTTCCAAAGGTTTAAATGGTCTTTTTTAGACTGAGGTTTTGAGTTCTGAAAGCATATTTACAAGGCATGTAATGCACCGGTGCATCATGCTTGTTTTTCTTTTGGATGGATGCATGAAAATTAATAACTAAAACTTTAAATTATTCCCCCTGTTTTAAATTATTTTCTTTATTGTAAACAATATACAAGGAGAAACATTACAGATACAGAAACACTACCATTCATATTTATTTATTTTTGAAAGAAATTATTACTTTTATATAGCAAGGATGCATCAAAGGGGTCATATGATGCGATTTAATTTTTTCCTTTCTCTTTGGAGTGTTACAAGCTCTTGGTGCATAAAGAAGATCTGTAAAGTTGCAAAGACTAAAGTCTCAAATCCAAAGAGATATTCTTTATAAATTTAAGCGTCACCCACGCTTAGCTAAAACGTCTCGTTCTAACACGCCCCAACATGTCTACGTCACTATGCTGGAAGATTTGCATAACGCCGCCCAAATGTTCACGCAAAGAAAGAAGGCGTAACTTTTATTATGCTGTAGTATTGTTGTTGCCGCCGCTGCCATGTAGTGGAGATGCTGCGTGTTTCGTTGTGAAAGCGAAACTACTTTGTTTGGCCTTCCAAAAGAGGACGATATCCACTTCGTCATGCCTAGAGCTGATCCGTGCTGGTCGCTGAGGAAATACATCAAATTCGCGCTGTGGATCGCCGGATCGGCTTTCACCGTGGACGAAGCGGAGTCCAGCCCGGGGTCGTCACATGTGGTTGCCACAAGCCCGCCGGCCGCACCGTTCTCGAGGTGGCCGCGCCGTTCTCAAGCCTGCCGGCCGTTCCTTACTCAAGCCCGCCGTGTGTGATGCTGTGTTTTTCGTTGTGAAAGTGAAACTACTTTTTTTTTGGCCTTCCAAAAGAGGACAAAATCAGTGGTTAAGTTTCATTTACAACACTGTTCCAGAACACTACAACCCAAATATTCAGATGTGTGCAGCGCATTTTGCGGAGGATGAGGACTGTTTCCTGTGAGAGTAGCCTACAATGCCGGTGTCTGTTTCTATAAAGTGGGACAGTTCCAACTTTGCAAGGACAGTCTGGCGCTTTCTGACTCACAGACTGTAAGTATTTCATTTAAAGGATTTGCCACTGATGATTCAAACACGAGTTTTGAGCAGTGTAGAGTAGCGCTTGTTGTTTGTCGTTCCTCCAGACATGGTTTTATGGATATTGGCGGGTGATACGCAAATGCAGACAGCAACGCATAAAAAGACAGTATAAGTCATTATAATCAGTAATTATGTCCCCACTGGATGCAACAAATGCATCGTTTGTAATGGGTTTTATTGTGTTTGTCTTGTCGTGCCGGGACACAGGGCATCACAGCATGGTATGGGGCGTAACATTTCCGTCACACGCTTGAGGTATTCAGCCAATCACAACGCACTAGATAGCTGGCCAATCAGCATACACCTCGCTTTTCAGACTGACGAGCTTTTTAAAAATCGACGCATTTCAGAAAGGCGGGGCATAGAGGAGCAACAATAATATAAATTATGTGGAAAATAATGTGTTTTATGAACCTTAAACCGCACAAACACATTGCATTACACCAAATACACAACATAATGTTCTTTTTAGCAATGTCATATGACCCCTTTAAATTGATTGAAAGTAACAGTAAAAACTTTTACAATAATTTCTAAGGATCATCTGACATTGAAAACTTGAGACTTGAAATGAGTCTGAAAAATCTGCTTTGCCATCACAGGAATAAATGACATTTTAAAATAGATTAAAAAGGAAAACAGTTACTTTAACTTGTAATAATATTTCACAATATTACGTTTTTACTGTATTTTTATCAAATAAATGTTGATGAGAATAAGAGACTTCTTTTGAAAAAAATCTAACTGACCCCAAACTTTTGAACGGTTGTGTGTCATGTGCTGTGCAGTTCTTCAAAATGGTCAACAATGACACTGTTCCTTCACATAGTGTTTGTATATTACATTCGTTTATTTTTATTTCAATGTTTTTTTCATAATGTGATTGAAGTTGTCCATATAGCAGATGATGTGTAAAGATCCCCTGGATTGCACAAATGAATTAACTCCTGTCCTCTGTCTCTCACTACAGGTTTGTGTTAATCTGATGAGGAAAAAGGAAACTATAGATCTCCCCTCCATCCTTCTCACACTAACTCTAAAGCACTCTGTGTTAAGTGTTACTCTCGTATATGGGCTGAAAGCCAACTCTCGCCTGTACTTTGTAGTACTGCTATTACTGTTCTGTTCTCACAGTGTTTATATGGCTTCATATATCACATTTACTTGATATTACACCTCTTTGGGTCTTTGCCACTAAAGCTAGGTTCCTGCCATGTGAAAAATACAAAAAATAAACACTAAAACGTCTAAACTTCTATGCAGAAAAGCACTGCAGGCGAACACACCACAAACCATGAAGGGATTCTGCCTTGACCGTTGTTAGTACATCCAAATAAATTCATTACAAACCAACAACCAACAACACATTCTGCCTTCAGAGCCAAAGCATACTTTACGCAAGTACATGAACACAAATGCTTTTAGTTAAATAACTTTAAATAAAATTGCGCTGTGCGCTGTAGCAATAATTTGTGTCTTCTTCAGCAAGTTTCTCTCTCATCTGTTTTAATGGCACAGACATATGAAGTTAACTATTGTCCCTTTGGATGCTGAGAATTGTTATAGCCACAATGCAATTACACACATTCAGTACATACATTGCAAAAAATTAATTTTGTAGTATTTTTGTCCTTTTTCCATAACAAAAAACAAAAAAACAAAAACAGAAAAATCAAAAAATTCCCAAATCAAGGATACATTTACTTGAGAAGGAAAATGACTTGAGATATTAACTCTATTAGATATTAACCTTTTAATGTCTAAAAGTTTAGACATTTTTACTGGAAAACAAGACTTTTTTTTGTTTTTTTGCAGTGTACATATTCATTCACATCTGAGTTTGCGTACGTGCACATAGTACATTTCTGACTTTAGCTTGATAAAGGCTTTTAACTTGAAAATGTCATATTCTTTGTGAACTAGTGGTGTGCAGATATCAAGGAATAAAAGTTCATAAAATATAAAGATAAACAAAGCATATGACATAATATGACATAAAAAGTTTAAAGGCAAACAGACTTATGGTTGGTTGTTACACAAAAGGTGCTGCAAAGGTGCTGTTTCTTGACCCTTCAGGATAACAAATTACCAACTTGAACTTCAGTGTAAATAGTCATGTCACTCTTAGATTTATAGAACCTTCTCTTATTAATAAAAATCTATGTTGACAAACATTTGCAATCCTCATTTTTGTATTTTAGCCAACATCAACTCTATGACTCAAATGAACTTATCCAATAGGCTACATAAAAGCTGATGTGTATACACTAGTGTGTGAATGCTAATGTATTATTAATGACAATAGTGTCTCGTATGAATTCATAATGAGCTGTCTATGACATTGCTAATGAACATTAGTAACTGAGATTGCAGGTTAATTGAGGATTTTGTGCCAATGTCCTTGAAAATGTTTGTCAGAATTTTGTACGCTCACATATCTAATTATTGTCTATCTCTGTGTTTTCAGTGAATGTCTCATAATTTATTTATCTTGAATACAAGTTTAATTATCTTGGCTCTCTCAGGCTCTGCGGCAGTACATTCTGCTGCTTAAGGAGCCTCTGATTAGGCCATTAGTACATCAGTAAAAATGTCCAGGTGGACATTTTCAATTTGCCACACTGTGTGTCAAACAAAGAAAAACATTAGCCGACCAGTGAAACTGTGGAGACAGGAAAAGTATTTTTATGTTTCAAGAAGAAAGTTTTAATGGTACCAGATGGTCCTACAGCTCACACTTTGAGTGTGTCTGTTTATGAACGCAGGCTTCATTAATCTGAGATGTAGATGACACTCACCAGCAGCAGTGCAAGATGAGGCAGTCATCACCACTGCTGTGACTGCAGCGTATGTCATTAACACAGACACAAGTTAATGAAGTCTGAAGCCTTTTAATCCATTTGAATGCGGCTTTCTGCAAGTATACAACCCCTATAAATCATTACAGACATTTAATACTTGTGTCAAAACTTGAATTGCTTATTGTCAGTGACTCAGTGAAGCCTTAAGGGGCATTTAGATGGACAATGATTCGGTTGCAATTGTGAAGAGTTTTGTTTTCGAAGAAAGTTGCTGTTTTTTTTTTTTTAAGATGTAGATTTTGCATTTATGCATTTAGTAGATACTTTTATCCAAAGCAACTTACAATAGAAGAGCGTAAGCAATTCACCCACAGAATACCACATTTATTAGAAAACAAGCTAGGACAGAGGAGAAATGCAAAGGAGTATTTTTTATTTTTTTGGCAAGTGCATTGGTTTAGGGGTGTGGAGTGGTTCTGACAGAAAAGTTGTCTTCATCTGCTTTTTGTGATGGTTTCAGCAGTTCAGGTGGAGGTTGGTAGCTCATTCCACCAAAGAGGAACAGAGAAGGTAAAGGTTTTGGAAAGCGACAACAAGGGTCATCTTGTTTAGTGACCATAGCTGGTGGGAGGGAGCATGCTTGAAATGTCTACAGCGAACAGCTGGTATTTTTAATCGATTTAATTGCTGTCAGTGTGAACAGAGCTTAAACTGCCAGAGCAAAGGTATAACTATGATGATTAAATGGATTATATAAATTCATATGCATATATAACAGGATTTTTCTTGCTCTTTTAAAATATAAGAATACTTTAGTGGTTTATATTAATAGAAAGTGCATCGTATTGACGTCAGAACTATCAGAGCATATGACCATCCACATTTGAATATCAAGATTTTCATGAACTTGGCAGAGGCTTTGTTACTCATTTTACATGCAAAAGGTTAGGAGGTCATTTACAAGTAGGGATTAGAATACATCTTTGTTAATAATTTTGTTCTTCTCTATTACATAAACACAATATACATCCAGACTTCGGTGATTCTCTTAATAGTAATCTGCTCAGGTGAAGGATTAAGATGTGGGCAGCTTCACTCATTCCTTCAGGATAATCTTTCCCTGCATGGGCAAGGCAGGATCTCAGGTACACCTCACATTTCTGCTCCTCACAATCCCTTTGATCACGTTTCATAGGCTTATCCCTATAAGCCTATGTGGTGTGGGCACTCCTGGGAGAGAGGGGGTCTTACGGGGTCAAATGGACACAATCTGGATACAGAGAGTGGTTGTGATCAGTCAGGCACGGACACACTCAATGGCAGCGTTCACTCTCACACTCAAACTGAGAGGCCATGGGCCAGAACTAAAATAGCTAAACCTCTAGAGACCTATAACAGAAGACTTTCACTGTTTGATTCATTTCTTTTGTCAAATGTTCCTACACTGCAAAACAGAAAGATGAACATGTCCCAAGAGCTCGGAAGCATTTGAGTCTTTAAGTGACACATACTCATATGCAGTTCTGAGAAGAATTATTATTTTATATCCACCTTATTCTGCAACGCGGAAGTGTGGACGAGACTTCCGGTTCATTAGCTGCTGTAAGGAAATAATGAGAAGAATAACGACATGCAGTAAACGGTAAAACTGTTTGCACTACAAACCAGTATGTTCATAATTAAGATAATACATTAAAATAATAAGGTAAGACACACCAATCTGCAATATCAAGCAGCAAAACGAGCTGTTTTGTAAAGCAAAAAATAGCTGGATTGCTCATGAGACTGGAAGCCAGTCCCATAAAAATTACAAATGGCCGCGTCCACTCTTACGGGAAGAATAAAGTGGATAGCGACTAGCAAGAGAGTAGCGTTATTATTTAAATCATGCAGACTTGCAGTAACATATCTATTTTAGTTTAAACGTGTGTACTGTACTGTACAGTTGTACAGTCGTCTGTGCTTACAAACAGAACAAGCCAGATTCTGAAAAATTACTCTTTTGAATCGGTTGGAGACTGATTCAAACGATTCACTGAAAAGAACCGATTCTAATCTAAAACAGGACTGACAACCATAGGCCCTATTCTTCTGCTTTGTGAACGTACGTACGTTGAAAACATAATACTGTCAGCGTATACAGACATTGTATGTATGTCATAATTACAAATGCGTGTTATAGTTGGGAAAGAGATAAAGAGAAATGTGTCATGATGGTAGCTTTGATTACAGTCTCTGAAAGGGGCACTGGATTCAGCCTGTTGACTGGCACTCTTATGCCCGGGGGCTTTCTTACCTTTTCCCTCCCTTCACCAGTTTCACGTTTTATTCTTAATCAAACCTCCTTTGGCCACATTTTCCCCTCCTTATTATTTGCCCCTTTGTCTGCTTTAGCGCTCTCGATTGTCTTGTCCCCCCATACATCTAGTTTATGATCTTTGGTTCTTTTCTTTTTTTATTTTGAGTTTATTTTTTTTATTTTTTTCTAAGCTTTTTGATTGTTTTTTTTGATTTATTGATTGTAGTATTATACTGGGTTGGTTACTGTGAGTCAACACCCTAGTGAGTATATAGTCATGAATGTTTATACTTCCCCCCAATTGTCTTGTATTTATTTTTGAGTTTATTTTGCGATTAATAGTGTTTGTTATGTTTGCCTTCTATTATTGTTTGACTTATATATACTTGTTTATAGTGTTTAGTATTACTCTTGTGCTTTTCGTGTTTTAGTTTTTTTTTCAGCGTTTGTGATGTTTTGATCAAAGTGTGTTGTTTGTTGATTTGTGATACCGAGATTTTTGTTGATGTGAAAACTTAAGAATTTCAAGGGATATTCTGTTTGTTCACTTATTTATATTATTTATACAATTTTGGAACAACTAGTTTGTTGTATGTTACCAATGATACCTTCTTTCTGCTGAGTTTATTACTGTCCAATATTGAATTTAATGGCCATACCCACTTTTCGTTATTTCAAACAATGTTGTGGAATGACCACTTGTCCCTGTTCTGACTTTCAGAAAAATTACAAATGATAATGCAAAGTGAGTGATAGTGACAGATGATGGAGTAAAAAAAGAGTCACTGACAAACCATATAACAGATTCTTACACTTTCACTGCTACCACAGTGGTGTTCAAAACAAGCATTCTGTTCCGAAAACTTAAATTCCCACCATATTCCCGCTCCTAGTATATAGTTCTCTTCAGACCACCCATGGGGCCATCGTTTCTAGTCACCTGAGGGAACAAGCTGGTACCTTTCACACAAAGCCAGATCTGTGCAGAGTAGATGGCAAAGAGGCCCTGTATTTGGCAGCTGTCTTGCCAAAGCACTTTGCTCCACAGACCTTTCAGGTTCCCTTGTGCAGTGATCCTCACTTGTGTGGGAGAGAACTCTGGCCGGCTGGTGTACCCAGGCTCAATATTACCCCAGCCAGGCTCTGGCTCCGCAAATGGAGCCTCGAGGAAGTGTAACTCCTCTAGATTACAGCTTGAGGTCAGGCAGATACAGTGTACACATACACTACATGGTGATGTGTGTGAAAGTTATTCTGCTCCTTCCCCGTCACACATCATTTCAGCTGAAGTGTGGGGTATGATAAGGGATGCATTTACAATCGAATGTGACTGACACAGGATTTTCTCCTTCCGGTAAGATGAGCTCTTGCGCTTATCAAAGAGCTCTTGTTGGATGTGTAATGTATCAGTTACTGCAAACAGGCCTGCTACACCTGACCCTCAGCTTACACACGCACACACACACACACACACGCTTTCTCTCTCTGTCCTTCATAGGCTTTGTGCTTAGATGACAGCAGGCAAAGAGGGGCGAGTGGATATTTGATTTATTAATGGTTTAATTATTTGACTCATTGGCTGATTGACTGATTGATTGAGCAAAGGGCTGATTGATTTTCAATTAGGACCACAATCGAATTTCCTGAAGGAAGCAGCAGTGCTTTCAAGGCAGTATGAGAATTGTTAAATTGTTGGGTAAGCTTAAGTTTCAGGTTTTGGTGTGGTGTAAATTAAATGCCATATCAGAGCTGGGGCTTGTATCATGATGGTGGCTGAACAAACTCGGGGTTACAGGATTAGTTTTGAGTTGACAAAACCAAACCAGTCCAATCCGGCTTTGTTGGTACCATGAAGCTCATCATCAACTTTCTCTGTCAACTCAGGCTTGATCCTGAGTTAATGGAGCACGTGCACATGAAAGAGTGACATCAGTAATGAACAGCCAATCAGATGCCTTGAAACTGTGATTCGCTTCTTGAGAGAGTCAGTGCGATTCACTACCAAAGATTAAAATATTGAACAATATGAAGAATTTAAACACATTTACAAGATGAAACGATCTATCCATGAAAGAGGAAAACTTAAAGAAAACATCTTGCCTTATAAGTGCAAGTAAAAGTTGTAAAGTTCATAGAGTTGATAATATTTATAGGTATAAAACACTTAAAAATCAAAGCTCATATGTAGTCATGTTTAAAGCTATTGATTCTAAAACATATTTATATTGTACTTATATGCATTTAAAATAAAAACCTAATAATTATTATTAAACTAAACTGGCTTGTGTAATGGATTAAGGGTATAATAATTATATAAATCATATAAAACAATTATAAAAAATAATCATCAGTTTTATCTTTAAAAATGTTTTACTAAGTTGCGTCCTTTCATTTGGAGTAAGAGAAACTGGGGGAGTGGCCTGATTGTCCGCTAGGGGGGGGGGGACATGTGTCACTTTGCTTGAAGCTGATGGGTCAAATTTCACGTTGAGATCTCTAAACCAGAACATAACCTGCCCCAGAGCAGGTTAGCTGTGGAGTGTAAGTTACAAAGGCAATGAATGCCGCTAAAAGCCAAGCCACTTTCATGGTACCTAAAACCCAGGATTGGTGCAAACTAAACTGAAGCTTACCTGGCTAGCCAGCTAATCTGGCTTCATGGTACAGGCCCCTGCTTTGCCATTCTTAGACTCAGCATAAGTTTTGTTTTCATTCGGCTGCCCACAAGAATTGACTAGGGGTGGGTGGATCAATCTTGATATATTGATACTTCCGATGCATAATGCATATTAAATGTTTTTTTAAACTTGTGAATTTATGATTTAATAAATGTGAAAATGGACCCTGCTAACAAAAATATGTTTTGTTAACATTTAGGTAATGTTCATATTAATTTATAAAACCTTTTTTCTTGAATGTTCTCTGAAATTGTTTTTAAATGCTTTCACAAAATTTTTTTCTTTGGTTATGCAAATGTTACGGGAACATTCCATTTAATCATTTTGCAAACGTTATGTTATTTTGAATGTTCTCTTCTGAACATTGTGAAACAAGTTGAGAAAAAAACATTCCACGAATGATGTATAAATAATGTTTTTGTTTGTAATGTTTTTCGAACATTATTAAAGACTAGATAACTCTGAATGGACAGGCTGCAGAATAACAGTTATCCCCTTCTGATGATGGCCCTGTTTATCATAAACTTTGAAACTGAAATAATTAACAGTATTAGTTTGTGTATGATAGGAACTATTTTATAATGAATTTGAAGAAAGCAGACCAATCACAGTTCAGTATGCAAATATTACAATGATGTCATCAGAGTTGGTTACATTTCGAATGTTGAACATGGACATTGTCCATATTTAATCATAACTTTCTTAAAAAACATAGTGTTAATAAAAAAACCAAGGTCATGAGGTTTTTTTTATGTTTTGAGGTTATCTCTCTCTCTCTCTCTCTTACGCGCATCATTCTCCCTCTCCTCCTCAATATATTATATATTATATGTGGGAAAAAATATTATTTCCAACCCTCTGTCTGAAATTATTCTTATTTTAAAGGACAGCTCCTTTAAAGCTTGTCAGTAAATGGCCACTGTTTTGAATTTGCTAAAAAGTATTGGGAACCTATGTTGTCACTTCTCAAAATATTATCTTTTTTGTTCCACAGAAGAAAGTAAGTCATACAGGTTTTGACCGACATGAAGATTAGTAAACGATGACAGATTATTCATCTTTGGGTGGACTATCCCTTTAAAGTTGAAATAATCTACAATGTATGTTCTCTAACACTAGCTTGTTCTATTCTTTTTCTATTCTATCTGGTTTCTTTTTCTTTTTAATATATTATTTAATAAAAACCTTGCTACGTGTACTGCGTTAAGCTAACTGAGACTTGTTATAGCACGTGTATATCATTGCTCTTTTGTTGATTTTGATTGGCGTCTGCTAAATGACTAAATGTAAAATGTTGACGGTATGTTAAGCGGTTCAGATTAAATCAATTACAGAAATGTAATACTTAGAATACCATAGAAATCAACAAAGCACTGCCTTACAAGCAATCAAATGCAGTGTGAACACTATGTAATTAATAAATGTACCAGTACATGAGGAAAACACTGACCAGGATTGTGGTCAAAGTGTGTTGTGTAGTTTTTACAGCAACCCCTTTATGTTTATAGTGTTAAATCATTGTAAAGCGTATTCTTTTCATTAAAACACACTGTGAGTATTTTTATATCACAGCTGGTGAGCATGCTAAGTTCATGCCTGTGTTTTAAAAAGTGCATCAGTCAGCTGTGTTTGTTCTCCCTCTGCAACACTTCAGCAATAAACACAGACATTCAATTAGATAAAACACAATGTGAGTATAATTGAAGTGAGCCCTAAAGTATGTTATGAATGATGCAGGATCTTAGTGAATGTAAGCCAGATACACAACTCCCTCCAGCTACTGAGGGATGAAAACTGACAGATGACAACATGATGTAGAAGAGTCATCCATCAAATGTCACGGCTGTAGTCAGGTAATGCATGCTCAAGGTGTGTGATTCTCTGCTTTAAATCATATAGACACACACACATCCTCAGACGCTTTTGGAATTTGCAATATTTTCCACCTGCCTGAACCCATCATTAGCACTATGGTAATTGCTTGGATTTTAGATAGCCCACTCATTACAGGACTCAAACGATCCTGAATCCAATTAGAGACCAATCTGCTTCCCGTAAAAATGTAACTCTCCTCTTAAATTTATAATTCCTCTGTTTAAATTATGAATCCACAGGTAAGATTGGCGCAGATACCATATCATACATATTTATTGAATTAATCTAAGCTAAATTAGAGGCTCATGATCAATATTTCGTAGAGAATATACTGTACAGTTCAAAAGTTTGGGGTCAGTAAAAAACAAAAAACCCCAAAAAACTATATATTTTTTTTAAATTGAAAGATTAATTTAATTTTAAACAATTGTAAAGAATTTTATATTTGCCAAAAAAAAAAAATATATATTTTAAAAATACTGTGCTTTTGAACTGCAAAAAACCTACATTTTAAAATATGTAGAGTAGAAAAATAAACTATATTATTAATATATATATATATATTATAATATTATTTAATAATTGTAATATTTCACAATATTACTGTTTTTACTGTATTTTTAGTCAAATAAAATGCAGCAAGTATGCATCACATTTGATTAAGCAATATGTTATATAAATACTTATTTTTTGTAATCAGTTATGTACTTGGATTTACAGTGTATGCTTATGTATCATTTGGCGCAACTATAGCTGCCAGTGCTTCCCGGAAATTTAACAAAAACATGTTTACAGTTAGAAACTGTAAAGAAAGATATGAATCTTTAAGTCAATTTACAGCAGTTCTCTGTATTCATAATCTATATGCAGGTGCAGTACAACAAACACCAAAATGTGCTATTATGCCAAGAGCTCCAGATGTTCATGCATCTCCCTCAGAGACTGCATGCTCACCTGATTTACATAATTATGTGTCACAAATTAGACTGACATTTACATAAGACTACAACCCAGTCAGGCCTATGAGCTTTGCATAACAGAAAGATTAGGCGGTTAAATACAGGTTTTGAAGTGAACTACAGATCCTAGTTAGTGCTCTAGAAAATAGAGGTTGAAATATAAGACTTCAAATAACTTTATTCACTAGGTGGAGCCATTTCACCGCTCAGCGACTCTCCAGGTGACGGACATGCCTGCCTCAGCTCAGCAGCACCACAATGATGTTACATGTCATGGGCATTTGTAGACGTATCACTGTGTACAATTTATCAACACACACTGTCATTGTATCTGCCTCCGCCTGAGTTCTGTCACAGAGGCCCAACCAAACAGCCACCAACCACATCCTTAAGGGAAATAAGACACATGTCAAGCAGATGTGTGTGTGTGGAAGGACAAACTGATCTATCGCTGAAATCACGCCCAAAGTCAAGCTAAAGAAATGATCCGGCTGGCGATATGGGTCTGTAGGAGTGTTTAAGGATTTAGAGTCATAATGTTGATGAGTGCGCTAACAGCAGGAAATGAGGGCGGCAGGGGAGAGAGGACTCAGTGGAGGGGAACACAATCTCCCACTGCCCGACAGATGACTTGCTGAGTCTCGCCTCCACATTACCATCTCAGGCTCTGTCAGTGTGTGTGTGTGTGTGTGTGTGTGTGTGTGTTTACACATGTAAGGTCATAAACCAAGCCTCTGCCTCTTTTCAGGGTCTCATTTTAGACCCAGTTAACAGGGAACATTCTGGAAAGGTTCTCTCAAAGCTATAAACAAATGCTCTTTTAGTAACTTTATTAGAGCGTTCAGTCAAAGTTACTTATTTGGTCTTCAATAATGTTCACAAAAATGTTAGCACATCATTCATGGAACGTTTTTTTCTGAAACATTTAACTCTTTCCCCGCCAGTGTTAAGAAAATTTGCGAGCCACATTAGCATTTTTTATCATTTTCCACATCAGACTCAGAATGATGATCAAAACATAGATGGAGTATGCTAGATCACTTTTATCAACATCCCCAGTGCTTGCACAGTCATATACCACTTCCTGGGTTGACATTTTGTTCCTTAAGGTTAGGCACTTTTGATTGATTTGCTGTTAAATGTTTGATAGTTGCATTATTTTACATATGCGTCTGCTTAACATATGCGATCACTTTTTTTGCTTTTTCCTCACTGTGTTTTGAGCCAGAGATTCAGTACTCTTTCAGAAGATGTGTAATAGCGCCTCCTACCTTATAACAGTGAAAACACCGAAAGCCGGAAAATGTGGGAAGTGTTTTCTTAAAAATTAGGAAAATCCTGTCAGTGTCAGGGAAAGAGTTAAGTTGAAAGCTCATCTAACATTTAAAAAATTTTTTACTACTTGAGAACATTCAGAGATCTTTCAAAAGTAACGTTCCCTTGTTTGCAAAATGATAAAAGGGTTTCTTTGAGCGTTCAGAAATGATTAAGAAACAACATTTTCATAACTTTATGGGAACGTTAGAGGAACATTGCTAGCTGTGTAGGCAGGCAGACTCAACTCCCACAATCCATTGCATCACATTAAGTGAAGCACACTTCAATATTGGCGAATCATGTTGCGTTTTGCTTGGTTACACCCTGTATTTTGTACATTATAGAAAAATAAGTGCAAGAGAGTGTACAAATGTGATCAGTCAGATGGAGTGATTAATCTACGATTTTGTGGGATGATTTGCATAATCAATACTCAACCCTTTCACTCAAATGAAAGAATCAATATCATTTTGGAAGCTGAAGCATGCTGTTTAAACATGATTATTACACATTATAGATCAAACGAAGCATGTTCATATAGAAACAGAAAATGGAAAAGCCTGTGTTTGTTTCACACGCTAAACCTCAGTTCCTCATAAAGACTATTGTCTTAATGGATTTCTTTCTTTTGTGCGGGGGTCTGACTCTCCCAGTTGAGATCCTTACTCTCTCCGTTTTTTCTACAATGACTGTCTAATTCAATTAGAATCGTGCATAGTGGCTCCGCAGTATTTCGGCCTGCTGATTTACTTTGCTATTCACAGGCGGCTTCATTCTGAGAGCTCAAACATTAAGAGTAAGCCGATCCCAGAGGACAGTGTTATTGCTTGGAGGTTGCTCAGGAAATGTAATGGACATCTCAGATATGTTTAATATCAACTTTGTTTCAGATGTTTCTACTAAAATTCCTTTGGAGAAATAAAAATAGAAAAAAATTAAATAAGTAGGCATACAGTAAGTCATGGCCTAAAGGTTAGAGAGTCGGATTCGTAACCCAAGGTTGTGGGTTCGAGTCTTGTACTGGTGGCAATTGTAGGTGTGGGGAGTGAATGTACAGCGCTTTCTCCCACCTTCAATACCACGACTGAGGTGCCCTTGAGCAAGGCACCGAACCCCCAACTGCTCCCTGGGCGCTGCAGCATAAATGGCTGCCCACTGCTCCGGGTGTGTGTTCACGGTGTGTGTGTGCACTAAGGATGGGCTAAATGCAGAGCACTAATTCCTAGTATGGGTAAGGTAACCATACTTGGCCACATGTCACGTCAGGTCAGTAAGAGTGTAGAGCTGTAAAATATAATGTAAATATTTTGCTTTAGGACAAATTTAATCAGTTTGTACCAATTAAAAAAAAAAGCATTAAAATGACAATATATGGATTACATAATACAGTATATTATGTAAATTAGTGGTCTATACATTTAAAATTATATAACAAATCTTGATTATTAATATAATTTTATTGTGAAAATACCATAAATGTTGTGTGTATTAAAATGTCTATAGGTAATATACTGAAATATAAACATTTACCTTCCTAATATAAAATTCTACCTTTCTAAATTCAATAATAATTGCTACCCTCAGTTTAATTCTCTTTCTGATAAAAGAAGAGTATGGAAGTAATATATATATATTTTTTACCCAAGACTATATTTCCAACCTTACCTCAGAGACATCTAAACTGAAACATGATCCAATGATGAGCATCAGTCAGCAAATACAGAGTGAATAAGGCGTTAATATTTTCCCTGATGAGATATGCCTTAATTGATGCGGAATGAGAATGCTGTATCAGAAGAGGCTGGGCTCACCAAAAAACAACGGCGACCTGGGTGGACCAAGAGCAAGAAAGGCCTTTTTTAATGGCAAATCAATTACTCATTTGCCCGACGCCTCTGATTAATTACCCAGCACTTAATGTTTTTCATGACTTTGTGGACTAACTGGACTATTTAATCACCCGCAGCTCAATCCGCAGGCAAACGCTGACTTTTCCCATTCCATCACAGAGAAGAGGGGAGAGACGCCATCGGCCGGCATCCATCACTCTTTCTCTCCCTCTACCTGAGCAATCATTAATGGAGAGAGGAGAGAGTGGGGCAGACTGCGGATCAGCCTTTCTTCTGGTTTTGTTAGAGGAATTGTAAACATCCCCACAGCCATTTGTTGGTGCGTGTTCGCTCTCTAATAAATAGTGGGCGGCTCTAGTCTGAAGGGCAAAGCTGCCGTTTCTGCTGCCGCTGATGTTGTTTGTTGTCTTTCCACCTACAGGCTAAAAATCCAGCATCCAGTAGATGTAGTGACATTCCAACTGCCGGAATATGAAATCATATATATCAGCACAGACTGGCTGAAATATGAACCCGCGCGCACAACAGATCTGTGGAGCATCATTAATTTCACAGAACTGCTTACCCTGTACTTGGCACCGGGATATTCATATTTCCATTCATATGCCACTGAATAAATATATTTCTCTTTGTATATCAAACAGAATGGCAGCTGTAGTTGTTATCTCTCACGAGCAGGATAGACAATAAAACCACCAGGGCAGGCAAAGACAATAATGGTCAAACCCTCCTCAAAACAAACCAGGATTTGGCTAATCCAGACCTCCGTATTTCATTTCACATGGGCAGGATTACCGTGAATTATTGATATCAGGAATCCCTTTGTTTTTCGAAATTCTATCACGAAAGTCTGTTTGTGTCTGAGTAACAGTGGGAGTTTTATACCAGCTTTTCGCTGCAAACGAACAAAGCCGTCTGCGCTGAAAGAACGTTCATAGATTCGTTGATTATAATGGAAGCGTTGTGTCACTTGCAGAGTAGATGGCACATTTTTATTTACTCTAAAGTGTTAATAGGGCAGCTATGAATTTTTCTGTAGATAATCTGTTCCGTTCAGCACCAATGACACTTTAGCCCAATAAATATTTTAGGAGGATGTGTATGCACATACACTAAGATATATGTGAGTGTGTGTGTAAAGCTGTCAGGGGACTGAGATGAGGGCTAATGAAGCAGCCTCTGCTCCATCACTTGGGCTGGTGAAGAGGGATGGCTTCAGGCACAGTTCCTTAACTCAGCGTTCTGCTCAAGGTTACCAGACCTTAATGTATTTAATGCTCCATAATACCTGACAGAAATGGGCAAATATATCACACACCCACACCTGCCAGATTTTCTTCTTTCAAATCGCACCCCTCAGAAAATCGACTTCTCATTGATGTACCATATTGGGTGAGTTGTGTGTTTAAAAAGGGTTTTGGATGGTAAATAATTAATGAGAATTCTTGGTCTAATGGATCATCTGGAAGGTCAAGTGGTAGATGTAATACTTCTGACCCTTTTAACCCCATGAATGCCTTATGTTTGTACAAAACATACAAATGAATGCACAAAAGACAAATCTTTTTTATTTGGGAATAACATTCGCTGATGAATCATTCACAGTAGGACCAGAAACATGCACTAAGAAAGTAAATAGCATCAAATTTGATTTCATGTTGACTTTAAAATAAATGTTTGTTTTTTTAAAACCACATTTGCATTTTGCTACATTTCTGACTTCCATTAATACCTCAGTCATAATCAGATTCTATGTTGCTGTGCATGTCTACAATACCACTTGATAAATATACAGCCATTTAAACATAGGCCTTTTATTCATAATAGCAAATTCATAATCACATAGACAGGCACTTATTGAGATGGAGCTTCATAATGAATATGGGTTTAATTGTATTGTTTTATAGGGATTCTAGAGTTTGGCATTTAGCTGGATGCTTATCAGACAGATGAGTTTGATTCTAACAAAGTGCGACAGAATCACATTATTCCTGAGGAGATGAGCTGAGATGGACCTTGACAGAGACTCACACAGAAGGGAAGGAAAGTGCAGAGCTGCATGCATTGTTGTAAGACTAGCAGAAGAAATGGAAAAAAAAAATGCTTAGATTTTTCACAGTAACACTTTAAGATAACCCATTAAAGTGATTTACAAAGATTTATGCATAAATCACGTTTAAGACATTTTTAATGGCTTATATGAATGTGGACTAATTCCGTTTTGACAATATTGGCACAGAGCACCATTCAGAATGTAATTTAGGAAGCAAACATGAATCAGATTTGTAATTCAAATTTGAACTTGAGGAAGCAGAAATAAACTATTAAAATCATGGAAAATTAAAGAAATTCGTATAACTGCTGTAATTGTATTTTTTAGTAATACATTTCATTTTTTCCAGTAAGAATTACCCATAAACAACATATGGGGCCTGTCCAGAAATGTGTGTGTATGTGTGTGTATATATATATATATATATATTGCCAAACCGTGTTAAAGAGAGAGGGCAGCAAATGATGAGGAGAAGTGAGGAAAACAAGTTCATAAAATGCCATGGGCCAGATTTAAAACTGCATGAACACTATGGCTTAAGGAATCTTAAAATCTAACCATAAGGCCATGGCTCCGACATCACTATTCCTTTTTGTGCCACTAGAGATACGTCTAGCATCATGTTCACTGTCATTCTGTCTAAAACTGCATGCATTGTACTGTATGCCTAAAGTGAGAAGAACACTATGTGTGCTCAGTATCTTGAGAACATAATGTTCAAGACTCATGAAGAAACATGAAACGTTTTGTACACACAGACAGAAAATATAAGATAAGCGACTTACATCTGAAATGTCAAATATAGATACAAACACAGTTTGACAGTCACAAATACAAA
This sequence comes from Sinocyclocheilus anophthalmus, assembly GCA_018155175.1. Lineage (NCBI taxonomy): Eukaryota > Metazoa > Chordata > Actinopteri > Cypriniformes > Cyprinidae > Sinocyclocheilus > Sinocyclocheilus anophthalmus. Next base: position 149,800 of record JADLZN010010541.1, read on the forward strand.
CACACACAAAGATGCTGTCTGCTTCTATTAATGCCCAAAGCCAGCTGATGTATCTGCTGGTAAGGAAAAGGGCATTGATAAAAGTATCAATCGCTACAGTCAGAGCCCATCCACATTGATTCCACAGCCATTCATCAAGCAGCAGGAGTGGACCTCTATCCTTTCTGCTCATGTCACACGCTGAGTGGGAACATTTAGTCCCTGCCATGCTGGCCAACTTCAGCTGGGTACTTATACACACGAAAGAGTCTGTCCAACCTCAGCGCCACGGTTTAAAAATACACCAGACATGCCGGAGATTAACGCGTAATCACATTTTACGCAATGATTTTGTCTCCTAACACACTTTGGAGAGTGCTGGCAGCAGTCGTCTGCCCTCTGATGCCTTCACCTTACCAGGTGCTTTTTATTCAAATGAGATTACGATGACAAGTGGGCCTGCAGACATGGATATTGCTCACCCAATTTTTCACAAGGTGCAAATGAAATTATAAATTTTTAATGTTGTCAGAGTTAACGATTATGTTCCCCTAATGATTTGTTTTTGCTACTGGAGGACATTGATCGTACCGTGGTCATTATCAGCGCGCCATTTCTGATTACATCTGATTAGACTCCAGGTAGTCGTGAGCTGAAACCACTCGGCCGATGAGTGCTGTAAAAACTGATTACCATTGTGATGAGAGACATCGACCGGCATACAGTTGCATTGTGTATTACTGCTCATTAGCAATTAGACTGATAAAAACAAGGGCGGGCGGAGCAGAAAGATGCGACAGAAAGAAGAGAAAGTGAACTTGAAAATTTATAAAAAGTGTCATGGCTTTACCACGTTTTTAGACATAATTTCATGGTTTTAAAGTATATGTCAGAGCAAAATATATATTAAGAAATGCCACAGTTTTTATTTCAATGTAAGTATACGATTTGCAGTAAACAGAGAAGGAGCAATGCTTTTTAAAAACAAATTATTTTTATCCCTATAAAACTACTGTATTAAATTTAATATGCAAATTTCTAAGGCCTCTAAATTAACAGCATGATCAAAAACTGCTGTTGTACGCAATCTGCTACATGCCATCTGTTGCTTAATTTATCTTTTTTCGTCCTTTTAGTATAATTATAAAAACATCCTCGTTCAGGTCATTGTACACGTACCTTTTTTTCTGTAATATCCTTAATGATTTTTATAAAGTAAACTTTATAAAAAATATAAAATAACTTTTATATTGTTAGTAATATTTCAAGATGAGCACTTACTGGAATGAAGCAACTTAGGTTTATCTTTTTTTCTTTCTTAATCATGTCAAAATATGAGTCAAATAAGATACAGCAGTCTTTTACATTTTTTTTAAATATTTTGTCATATTTAAAAAAAAAATCTGACTGTTATTTAATACGTTAGGCTTTACAAGGTTATTTATTTTATTATTTGCTGGCATTATGTTGAATAAATCACAGATAAAATATCTTTATATCTTTGTGTAAGATCACTTATGGTATTTTTCTATTTGTCCAAATTAAATTCCAATTAATTTGGTCTCATATAAACACAAAAAATTGCTTTGTTACGACACATAACATCAGTGACAAAAACAACAATTTAAAAATAAAAAAATCCTTTTAACAAGGTAGCGTTTACGGGAGTGGTAAAAGCACATTAGCTCGTACAAATGTCTCCTGTCAGAGCATAATGGACCAATTAGATTCCCCGCTTGAAAAATACAATCACGACATATCTTTGGCTTGTCTAACAACCGATGAAGACGTAAATTCTGACAGAATGGCCCTTAATTGTCCTTTGCCATATGAGTTCGTCCGCCCAGGGAATCTGGGAAGAGGCCATGCCTGCAACAGCAATTAAAAATGACATAAAAACGGTGAGTGGCCTACATAACTCAGGCCTCATTATATTTGATACGGCCGCTTCCCTTAGCTCTGCCTTCAAAGAGCAAGCACAGATCCAGGCCACACTGTGCGGGGCCTGGGCTGTTTTTAGCTATTCTAGTAATCCTGAGTCCCACCTGGGGTAACAACGAAAGAGGGAAAGGGAAGGAGAGACGGAGACAGCAGAAACATCACATGGCAGATTTAATGAACAGACTTGTCGTGATGTGATAAATGTTGCAGGGTGACATTATTAGATGTCTCTGAAGGGAAAGACCCTTGCAGTTCCATCATGCTACCATCATGCAATTTTAATATGAAGCTGTGTCGCAGGGAGGGCTGGGAATTTATATTCCAAGCTTCCTTCGGTCACTCATGGGTGGCAGACAAGCAAGTCCATGACAAGAGCTGGTGTGATGTATGGATTTGATTTTACAGATGCTGTCAGAACCGAGAATCTGTGTCCTCAAACGTAGTTCAGGCAGGTCCTTTTGGCTGTTATCAAAAAGATAACTCTGCCTCTCTGGCCAAGTGCATTAACTTGTCAGAAAAGAAATAGGAACGGACACTTTAAAGCAATTCTGTGATCGATTCCAACAAGAAATTGGCAATCCCCCCCCCCCTAAATAAAGGTATGAATCAAATTAAACTCATCTCAGCTTCTGTCCCGCTTGCTTCGATAAAGAATAACATCTCCAGTGCCTTACTGTGCGCACGCCGCACACACAAGAAATTTTAATTTCACAATTACCCAAGATCCTGTATGGTCTTTCTCCCTGAATCCTAACAGAGCTTCGCTGAAAGGAAAAGTGAAATCCCAGAAGCAGAATATAGGCAGATGAGTATGTGGTTAAGGGGACATCGACAGCAAAAGTGAATCGGAACATCAAACCTCAGGAGCTTCCTGGACTTGGAGATGGTACGTTGAGAGCATGATATCACAAAACTACTTTGACAGCTTAATGGAAAAATACCGAATGCTGAGATTCTCTCCAGAGAAATCCTCTTTTGCTCCTTTAAAATCCTGGCAGACTTCCACCACTAAATCAGTCATATTTTTTTTTTTAAATCGCTGATATTTTTCAAAGAGATGTATCATTGCAAGTTTTGCATTCAAAGTCTAACCAAAGGTGAGTTCTTGTCAGGATTAAAAAGACATCATACTGCAACACTTAAAGCTACAGAGCAGGAAAAAACACAACAACTCTCTTTGTTTTCCAGTAAAAAACAGTATGTATAAAAATTAAAAGTATTATAAAAGTATGTTTAAAATCATGTACACTCACAGGAAATGAAGACTCTAATAAAGGACCCAAGCTGTTTTATCTAAGGGTACATTTACGCAACAATAATGAACTAAAAACAGAAAAGTTTTCCTTGGCTTTTTGAAAGTTTTAGGGTATGGACAAAAAGGTAACACTTTATTTTAAGGACCAAATTTGAGCTATTAACAAGTTGCTTATTAGCATGCATATTACTAGCATATTGGCTGTTTATTAGTGCTTATAAAGCACATATTAATGCCTTATTCTGCATGACTGTATTTTAGATCCCTTAATCCACCCCATACCTAAACTTAACAACTACCTTACTAACTATTAATAAGCAGCAAATTAGGAGTTTGTTCAGGGAAAACTCTTAGTTAATTGTGAATATGTGTTCCCTATTGTAAAGTGTTATCGACAAAAAGTTGTCAAAATGATCTCTGTCGATACAGTTTCTCAAAAAAGACTTAAAACACTTTATTACTTTACATACTTTATTATGCACGCCAGGCCAGTACTACTCCCTGCAAGCCTATAGCCCGTATTCACGTTTTTGTAGTTTACACAGAGACGATAATGGTATCGTTTTCAAAAATTGCACTTTGAAACCCGTTTTCATTTTTAGGCTCCCAAAATGCTATTGCTGTATAAATGAACATCAAAAATGTTTCAGTTGAAAACAGTGTCGAGTAAGAGCTGGGCTTCCTCTTTTGCTCTTGCATCATGCTGCATCCACATCTATAGGTGTCAGTATAAAGTTAAAGAACTCCACTGGGAAACAATGTTAAACAACTTAGTTTTTTTCTGTGAGGGGTTGAGGGTCTGTCCATATAAACTTCCTTTATCCTCTTCACAATGTGAAACGCACTTCAAAATGGCAGCAGGGATTCTCTGGGGGGAAGAACTTAGGGAAGTGTGTTTACAGTGACAAAATGCACTTAACTAAGCGACAGGTTTCATTGGTTTCAAGATGCAATTTTATGGTGTGGTAGTATGTCCTAAAGCTTGCCTATCTTGTGCTACACACTCAAAAGTATCTACATTTTCTTCAGAAAAAGAGTACATACTTTTAGGGCATTAGGGGATAAATAGGTGAATTGGGACGCATTCCATTAAATCTGTGAGGGCCAGAAGACAAAATGACATTTATATTCAAGATAAATTCTCTGAAAACAAGCTGTAATGTCTTGTGCAGATTTGCTTTTCAAGTCAAAGTAATTGTTTAGAGAAAGTTCAGATATTTTTCCTGAAAAACAAGCCAAAGACATTTATTAAAAAGATGATTTCCCCTTGTTGTGGGGTTCAGAAATAAGTAAATAGCTTCAAAAATGTCAAAAACTCAATGTCAAATTTAAATGGAACATATGCATTTAATTAGCTTTGTTTTCCCTTAATCTAATGGTAAATGTTTTTTTTTTCTTGTAGCATGAAACATAAATTTATAAGCATAAATTAACTAAATTTTGTGTGGTTTATGCTTTAAATGAGAAAAAAATTGCAAAAGAAAAAATCTTAAATCAAGATATACATTTTCTATCTTACATACGTTAACACAAATCTGCTTTTCAAGTAAATTGATCTTGTTTCAGGAATGTTTCGATATTTTACTGGTAAACAATATAAAAATATTTATCAAGAAAATTATGTATTGCACTTTTTACATGCAGGCAACTGTTCCCACTGGTAAGTATTTTCGTCTTACTGCTCTAAATTTAAAACATATGTTTACTTATTAGCACTTACTTATTAATACACTGCAGAGCAGCAAAAGAGATAAATGCTTTGTCAGTCACTGCTGATAGTGTTTAATGTGCCTCAGTAATGACAACACTGCACTGTTTGCAACAAACCTGCACAGGAGGAAAGACAAATGACAATATCTCACACCGGGTCTCATTAGAGGCTAGTTGGTGTATTTCCTGTTCCAAATGCTGAAAACAGTTGGTTACAGGGGCTGTAATTTTTTTGGGGGTGAGAGCATCATATTCCTGTCTGCTCAGGAACTCTTCTCAATCTACAGCAGCCCACGTTTCATGCATCATCATGCATACATCACACACACAACGAACTGAGACTCAGAACCTGGAAGCAGACTGAGCCCTCATCTGCTCCGCAGACGTGGGCTGGGTGACAATTATCAAAACACACTGATTGTGAACAGAGAGAGATAAGAGGGGGAGGAAAAGATGGTGATGAGGAGGATGTATGTAGAGATGGAGAAATGTGTTGATCAGGATCACAGTTGGCTGAAAGGGTGAATAGGGTTGAAGAGAAAAGGGAGCTTATAGAGAAAATGTTCCAGTCAGAAATGAATGCTGAACAAATACCCTCCTTAAAGTTGTGATATCGCTCATCACCTTTAAAAGAATATTCCACATTTAACTTAAAGAAGAATTCACCCAGAAGTTGTTCTAAACCTGTATGAGTTTCTTTCTTTCTGTTGAACACAAAATATATTTAGATGAATATTGGTAATCAAGCAGTTGCCGGTAGCCATTGACTTCCATAGTATTTTTTCCATACTTTGGAAGTCAATGGCTACTGGCAACTGTTTGTTTCCCAACATTCTTCAAAATATCTTCTTTTGTGTTTAACAGAAGAAAGAAACTCATACAACTTTAGAACAACTTGAGGGTGAGTAAATGATGACAGGATTTGTTCATTCTTTTCAATATAATGGAGGACTGTTGCTGTCAACCTTCAAAAAAAGCAAAATAAAAAAGCAACATAAAAGTTTTTAAAAAGAGGCTCTTGCACTACATTCCCAGTTTTCTGAAGCCACATGATAGCTTTGTGTGGGAAACATACTGAAATTTCGAAAGAGATTTTTCCACAGGGCCTAGGGCTGCTAATAAAATAAATGTACATATAAAAATATAAAAATGAATGAACAATAATTTAATTCATATCTGTCAGGTACAGAGACATTTTCATTTCACGGTATTCAAAAACAACAAAATATTATTTTATGTGAATTATATATTACAGTTTATGTATATTAGTGTAATATACTGTATTTTTTGTTGGTTCTTATTACTCTGATTTAATTACATCAAAATATATAAATGAGAAAATATAGTCTTTAAGGCAGTGGATTTTTAGGCCAAGCCATGAGAGCAGAGCAGGCACTGGGAGACCAAATGCCGTATTGCTGAAGTCTGGATGATGGAGCACGATATACTGTACATACATATGTATACAGCTGATTCTGGGGCCCTAAGGAGAAGGCTTATAAAACTGATATATAGCATGGAGGACATACTGTACCCTGCTCCTGCAATGAGGTGCATTCTGGGAGTACTGCATATTATATATTCCTCAAACCTCATAAATATTACTCCAGCTTTTGCATGCAGGGAGAAGCAAGAGTCAATGCATACTGAAACTGACAAAACTACTTTAACAGCTTAACACTGTACATTGCTATAAGTTGAATAATAGTTAACTTTTTTTATATTATATTAGAGCATCAGCTTAATATTCATGATAAATGAACAAAGGTCTGTGAGTGCATCTAAGCCTTTAATATCTAAAAACGTTCAAGTATAATAGAGACCTTTAAACAGCAGTGCTGCTGCAATGATTGCTGTTGGGAGCGAGGGTTGTTTTTTGTAATGTTGTTGATGATGTGTTGACAGAATTCTATCTAAGCCCATTAGAAGAAGGCAGAAGCCCTGGAGCTTGTAGAAGTGCAAGGTTTAGGGTCACTTGCTGTGTCACTGAAATCAGTCATCTATGAACACTCCGTGCATCAGCGACAGACATTTTCATAAACCCTCCACACCCTGGGCGCCAGCGCTCCAATGAAAAACAACGTTCTGCCCACACTATGGACATCATTACCCTTTAAAAGCTCCTCTCCGCCAGAACGCTGGGCTGACATAGGGCCTCTGGTGGCTTTGAAGGACAGGCTAGAGAAGATTACAGCTGTAAAGCACATCCTTGTTGGGGAGAGAGAGGGAATTCATAGATGTGCAACCTATTGAAAGGATTGCGGATACTTGAAGGAGGAAGATAAGACTCTAGCCAGGCAGCCAGACAAACCTTCCTCCAGGGCTGGTGTGGATGAAGACAGTAGAGTCTGCTTTCGATGTAGAATGATGCCATGTTGGGATTTTCGACCTTGCGGGTGTGATTCTCAACCTGAGCACGGCCCAGCTCTTTAGTAAACCTAATATTCCTCCAGCCTCTCCAGCCACACCATCGTTACAGGTGACCTTGTAGGGGCTCGGGAGGCCCTGGTGGTCAGGTGAGGAGATAAGCCCTGGACTCGTTTGATTTACTGTGCTGTCTTCTGAAGGCTCAGCCTGCCTGCCTGCTGTCTCTCTTAATGGATAATTCCATTCCGTTGAAAGTTACTTAATCCCTCCATCATGGCAGGAACCTTGATTCACCGCTGTATGACCCTGCTTTCTTTCTCCATGACAGCTTCTGCGCTCCTGACCTCTCCTTGGCTTCTCACATCCTGCGAGGCGCCTGGTTTTAGTCTATCCTCGAGCGCTGGGCAAACCTCATGGCTCTGTTCACAATTGAATGTGAAATTAAGCATAGTACTTTTTTAAGGTAATCAAATTCACACAGAAGATATACTTACAGGGACCTGAAGTAAAATATTATAAAATAAATAAAAGTTTAAATTTAATTATGGTACGTTCTTATTAAAATTATAATATTATTGTTTATATATGATCATTTATAGATAGCATCTTATACTTTTTCATTGTTATAATTGAAATGGCATAATATTTTAATTATTATTAATATGCAACTATGAAAACCCAAACAGGAAATATATATAAGTAAATCTGAGTATATAAATGTAAATTGTGAATATATACAGTATATATTCAGACTTATATCTATATATTGCAACTTTCATGTATACATTCAGAATTATAAGTACATATTCACAATTTACATGTATATATTCAGCCTTAAAACTATAAATTCAGATTTACTTCTATATATTCATGATTTACATTTTTATATTACAATTTGTATCTATATATTCAGACTTATAACAATATATTCAGTTTTACTTCTATATGTCAGATTTCTAACATATTTCAGAAATTTTAACTATGTTATTCTGATTTACATGTAATATTTCTGAATTTCATAAAAATATATATTCATCTTGGTACTTCTTATCTTCCCAATTTAACATTATATATCAATGTATAAATTATTTTCTGAATGGCCCTTCATACATGGCAGACTATTTTATAGTATCATGTATTAATATAATATTTATATTTATTTACAACACACACACACAGGACACACACAACACACCCACACCACACACACACAACACACACACCCACACACACACCACACACACACACACCCACACACATTAGTTTTTTAAGTTCGCACTGATGACACATAAACAGGAAAAAGTGAAATATCATGCCTCACTCGCTTCATATCATTTTACCCACGAGCCATTTAAAAACGCTCCCTCCCATCTTCAATCCCATTTACTGACACAAAATCATATCCGCAAATGTAATCATGTCAAAGCGAGAGTTTTGATGTGGCGTGAACTGAAAAGGTTACTTGTTAAATTGCAGAGTGGATGATGGATGTCAGAACCGCTCACTCCGTGCTTTAGGACTGCTGGCATGATAGACTTGCCAACCTTCATTACACATTCATTTTTCATTAAAGTGCTGTTTTAATTCATTCCTCTAAAATTAACATTTTATTGAGGTCAGTGTGTAATGGTCCCATTAACACAGAAAACTTGCAGCATAATTTTAAATCACACGTGGCCTTTTATTAGAAAGACACATTAGGTTTTGATTTTAGAGCATGTTATTGTGCAAATGCCAGAAGATATTGAGCCACTTTATTTTAACATTGTCAACTCATCAGTCTGCTATCTGCAGGCCTCTCAGAAACAACAGTCACTTAGGAAGAACAAAACTGTGAAAGTAGTTTACAAATGTAAAGATCAATGTTGAGAAAAATTAACTAAACAATCACAAATTGCTCCATTGTGCATTTACTGAAAACATTAGTCAGTGAACATTAGCACATGGAAGATGTCAGCAGGGAGCTAGTGTGTGGGCTAAGAAAATATAAAAGATTTGATGAACCATTAAAAAACTACTGTGCTAGACACAACCAGGGGTTCAAGTTTGGCTAGTTAGCATAGGTAGCATAGTTAGAAGCTGTAACTACACAATTTGTTTCAAACAAACAGCATCGTTTTTGTTTGATTTATTTTTCCCGCTGTCTGCTGCATTTGACATCACAGCCCAAAAAAGACTATCAAAATGTCATGTGGCTCTAGAGTAAGTCACATGACATTTATGAAGCAGGTGATTGGTTGGAAAAGTGTGCACCCATGAGCAAAGATGGCACTTTACAAATCACTAAGGCCTTGTGCCAGCTGAGTAATTGCTTTCTCTAAGTTAGGGATCCTCAAATCTGGCCCACGAGATCCACTTTCCTGCAAAGTTTAGCTCTAACCCTAATCAAACACACCTGAGCATGCTAATCAATGTCTTCAGGATCATTAGAAAATCACAGGTAGCTGAGTTTGATCAGGGTTGGAGCTAAACTCTGCAGCGCATTGGACCTCCAGGGTAAGATTTGAGGAACCCTGCTCTAGGTATTTTAGGCATCCTTGGATAACACACACACGATAATGTTTGTAAGTAAACAAAAGTTTACAACACAAGAGTATCAGGCCACAGTACATCAGCATTTCTTGTTGTACACAATTACCCTGGGAAAATCAAGTTTTTGTTTATAAAAGTACAGTAAGATTTTTGGGACGTTTGACATTATGTGTGAACATTGCAAAATGGTACTAATTTCTTTTTTTGATACTATGCTAGCATTAAATCTAAAAGAGTTTGTCCTGGGGAACTTCAGATTATTAATCAAACGGGATTTTAATGCAGTAATTTTGAATGTTCTTTTGATCTTGTTGTGTTGTTGGCTGATATTGTGGTGTTGTCATTATTATTTGCTTCATTTTTGAGTCACGCTGTGACAGTAGCGCACCACTCAACATCCGCAGCATAAATCTAGTGAACTGCTTCGATCGCCTAAGTACAGTGGGTACGGAAGGTATTCAGACCCCCTTAAATTTTTTCACTCTTTGTTATATTGCAGCCATTTGCTAAAATCATTAAGTAACATTTTTTTCCCCTCATTAATGTACACACAGCACCCCCAATTGACTAAACAACACAGAATTGTTGACATTTTTGCCAGATTTATTAAAAAAGAAAAACTGAAATGGTCCTAAGTATTCAGACCCTTTTTTCAGTATTTAGTAGAAGCACCCTTTTTTGATCTAATACAGCCATGAGTCTTTTTGGGAAGATGCAACAAGTTTTTCACACCTGGTTTTGGGGATCCTCTGCCATTCCTCTTTGCAGATTCTCTCCAGTTCTGTCAGGTTGGATGGAAAACGTTGGTGGACAGCCATTTTTAGGTCTCTCCAGAGATGCTCAATTGGGTTTAAGTTAGGGCTCTGGCTGGGCCATTCAAGAAAAGTCACAGAGTTTTTGTGAAGCCACTCCTTCGTTATTTTTAGCTGTGTGCTTAGGGTCATTGTCTTGTTGGAAGGTAAACCTTCGCCCAGTCTGATGTCCTGAGCACTCTGGAGAAGGTTTTCGTCCAGATAGCCCTGTACTTGGCCGCATTCATCTTTCCCTTTATTGCAACCAGTCGTCCTGTCCCTGCGCTGAAAAACACCCCCACAGCATGATGCTGGCACCACCATGCTTCACTGTTGGGACTGTATTGGAGAGGTTATGAGCAGTGCCTGGTTTTCTCCACAACTACTGCTTAGAAATAAGGCCAAAAAGTTCTATCTTGGTCTCATCAAACCAGATAATCTTATTTCTCACCATCTAGGAGTCCTTCAGGTGTTTTTTAACAAACTACATGCAGGCTTTCATGTGTCTTGCACTGAGAGAGGCTTCCGTCGGGCCACTCTGCCATAAAGCCCTGACTGGTTGAGGGCTGCAGTGATGGTTGTCTTTCTACAACTTTCTCCCATCTCCTTACTGCATCTCTGGAGCTCAGCCACATTGATCTTTGGGTTTCTTCGTTACCTCTCTCACCAAGGCTCTTCTCCCCCGACAGCTCAGTTTGGCTGGACGGCCAGCTCTAGGAAGGTTTCTGGTCGTCCCAAACGTCTTCCATTTAAGATTTATGGAGGCCACTGTGCTCTTAGGAATTTTAAGTGCAGCAGAAATTTTTTTGTAACTTTGGTTAGATCTGTGCCTTGCCACAATTCTGTTTTTGAGCTCTTCAGGCAGTTCCTTTGACATCATGATTCTCATTTGTTCTGACATGCACTGTGAGTTGTAAGGTCTTATATAGACAGGTGTGTTTCTTTCCTAATCAAAGTCCAATCAGTATAATCAAACACAGCTGGACTCAAATGAAGGTGTAGAACCATCTCAAGGATGATCAGAAGAAATGCACAGCACCTGAGTTAAATATATGAGTGTCACAGCAAAGGGTCTGAATACTTAGGACCATGTGATATTTCAGTTTTTCTTTTTTAATAAATCTGCAAAAATGTCAACAATTCTGTGTTTTTCTGTCAATATGGGTGCTGTGTGTACATTAATGAGGGAAAAATTTTTTTTAAATTATTTTAGCAAATGGCTGCAATATAACAAAAGAGTGAAAAATTTAAGGGGGTCTGAATACTTTCCGTACCCACTGTATATAGAATATATCTGAGACTATAAGATTTCTTTTATTTAAAGTGCTCTTGAGAGAACATTGTATTTACCTTACAGTCCAAAATGATTCCATGCTTCATTATTTATTTAGACTCAATTTCCTGAGCATCTGATCAATCAGAGGCCCATTTCCCTCCGGACATGTGAAAATGTATATGATTTGTTGAGGTTGTGGTAATTCTAACAGTAATTATCTGCTACGGATGTTTTTTTTTTAATATCAAATTGAGAAGTGCAGCCTGACTGAAACAAACTAATAAAGCTTCAGATGGCTGAGACGGGAGTAAATGCAATAAAGGCAGGAGTGAATTATCTTACAGGAGCTCAGTCCCCACTGGGGAAATTCATTTAGCTCTCCTGCAGTGAGAGATTCCTGGTGTAAGGATGTCTGAGATTTTGTTTCAGCCACACTAACAAAATAGAGAAACAATTTATGTTTCAGCTTAGCAGTGAATTTAACAAATATGTTCTGCAAACAGCTTTAATTTTCAGTGTTATCTATGGTTTCTTTGGACCAACCCTATCTATGCAATACAGTGGAGTCAATTTAACTAAGGTTGACTAGGTTATCTACATCATTTTTTCTCTTTAAAGTGTGCGTCTCGCATATGTGTGTGTGCATATAAAAGATATATTCACAGTATTAGCCTGACGACAAGTCAGACTGAGCTCCTTCTGATTTTTATATTGTAGATTTATGTTTCTGTATTTGGTGCATTTGATTTCAACCTGTGGCTCCTAACCTTAACTTAAAAAAAAACCTTTTTCAAACCTTAAATGCTAAATTTATTTATTTATTTCAGTGCTGTCAAACGATTAATTGTTATTAATCACATCCAAAATAAGGTTTTTGTTTACATAATATATGTGTGTGTACTGTGTATATTTATTATGTACATATAAATACACATGCATGCATATTTTTAAGAAAAATATGCTTTGTTCATATAAATTATATGTGTATGTAAATATTTATTTGTGTATTTATATATACATAATTATACACAGTACACACATATATTATGTAAACAAACACTTTTATTTTGGATGTGATTAATCGTTTGACAGCACTAATTTATTTATTTATTTGAGTTTTCCAGTTTATTCATTCTTTTTTTGTGTGCTAATGTTATTTTTGGTATTTTTAAACAAAAAGTTATTTTGTTGTTTTCGAAAAAGTTTTTTTGTAACACTCACCCAAAAAATAAATAAAAATAAATAAAGAAATTGAGAGCCACTTTATTGGTGCATTGCAGCATTTGCATTTGAACCCCACAGTATGGTTGAAATATTTTCTTTCTTGGAACACAGTAGATCGTGCCTGATGACATTTTGGAAGTGTGTGGATTACAGTTCGGAAGCTAAGGGGAAGTGCACTCATATCTTTCTCATTACGCTTGTGGATCAGGTGGGATGTGTAAAGATGGAATTGCGATGGGAGGCAGATTAGGATGGAGAAAGAACTGTAAATTTAATGTACGGTATGCTCTTTTTGTGTATATATGAGAGAGAAAAGAAGACTGAGAGAGAGAATGGAAATGGAGAGAAGGAAAAGAGGGAAACAGTAAGATTGCGGTGAAGCTTTAATGTCTGGGAGAATGTCTTCCTGGCAGAGAAGATGAATAGAGCAGCACGTCTCAAAAGAAGAAGCTCCCCTGCTGATCAGCAAGCTTCAGGTCTCATCATGTACTTAGACTCTAAAAATATACACCCAGAGACCTCCGCCACCACACTTTTGCCTCTCTTTACTTGCTTATCTCCTGCCATTTTTCCTGTCTGATTTTGTATGCATAAATTCTTTCTTCTAGAAGTGATCTGAGGGAATTTTCATAAATTGCTTGCTGATGCTTCAGCTGCTATCGCTGTGCCATTTTTAAATTTATTTGTGAAAACACAAAAGCCCAAAGAGGTTACAGATGTCTCTCTGTGTGTTGCTCTGTCCAAACAGGACATTACTTTTTGAATTGCTGAAAAATGGCCAATTAGGTCTCTCAGATGGTGAGAGACACGCAAATATGGACGATGAGATAATATCTGTACAAAGTGATAAAAAATGTCTACTATTGCAATGTGGTTAATGGTGTTTAAACTCATTTGATATATTGTATTTTTATGTAGTCAACAGACAAGGTGGCATTACTTCTTGATCAGTCTTGTGTAAATATACTTTTGACTGTTAATTTTGATCCAGTCCACTTGGCACTTTTTGTTCTGGCCTTTTTTTTTGACTGACATGTTAATGAGACCCACCATGGTTTGTTTTGTTTTTATATGCAGTTTAGAGGATATATCTAAAGTATTTGAGACCTTAGTAGTTAGTCATTGTGTAAAAAGCAAAAACAATATGCAACACTATGTATATCCTGCATATATTTACAGGCTACAAAAGGCCTCAAACTAAACTTTGAGTGTCTTGTTTTGTCCACTCCGTGGATTATGCTATAAATCAAAAGCGTATGCATTAAATGGACACATATAAACTTGAATTTTTCAGGTGAATACTACTTCCATACTATGTGCACTACTGTTCAAAGGTGTTTGTTCATAAGAATGTATGTTTTGTAAGAAGTCTCTTATGCTCATCAAGGTTGCATTTATTTGGTGAAACTGTATTACTGTGAACTATTATTGCAATTTAAAATAACTATTTTACATTTTAATTTTTTTTTAAATGTAATTTATTCCAGTGATGGCAAAGCTGAATTTTCAGCATCATTACTCCAGTCTTCAGTGTCACATGATCCTTGAGAAATCATTCTAATATGCTGATTTGGTGCTTAAGAAAAAATTCTTATTATCAATGTTAAAAATAGTAGTGCTGCTTAATAATTTTGTGGAAACATTAGGGCTTTACTACGATGTCTGTTAGTAATCGAGTATTCTACAGATTATTCCTTCGAATAATCGTATAAGTAATTATTCTTTATTAAAGAACAATACTAAATATACAAGAGAAAATATGATGGGTCTCTTAAAATAAACAACTAATTTGTTTTCTTTTTAGAAAAATTTAAATTTTTATTGCTGAAATTGTATACATTAATAACCATGAAAACTAAACCCATTTAAATGCCAAATTACATTCAAAATGCTAATACAAATATATCAATAAAATAAAAATATAAATAAAAATCCATTTCACATTACTTTAAAAAAAGGTAAACAGTACAAACTAAAACTAAGGCATAAAACAAAATAATAGTAATAAAAATAATAAATAAAACCTAACCATTGCATTATGTCGTGAAACTTAGCTTCAATTTCAGCCTACACTAAAGCTCAGCATGACTAAGGCTTTACTGTCCTTCTTGGAAGGCTTGGTGGCCTTTTGGGAGAGGCAAACTCCTGACAGAAGGTAACTTGGAACAATAACAATGTCTATACACATTTATTTCAATATGATTATTTGGAGAATAAACCCTCTTAAATGTCTCTTTACGTACTTGTGTGCGTGTTTGGTGTGTATGTGTGTAAAACTTGTTTTTGAAGTCCTTCATATTCTGTGTGCGGGTCAGTTCACAGCATTGATAAAATTAATCTGTTTCCATAAGTTTAAATAGATTTTTACAGTTTATGGTAATTTTTACCTTTCTAAAGCCTTTTTTTCTCTCTAAATTGTGCATTATCTTTTGAGTCAAATTCGTACATTTAATCAGTCAATGAGAATAAGAAGATAGTTGGGCTGTTACCAAGCAAATTAAATAATCTCAATTCATTTTTGCAATGCGAGTAACCAGAAACGCATGGATGATTTCCCACACAGAGGGACATGAAATGCTTTTACCCTGCAGCTACCAATCATAAATATAAAAAAAAATTTTTGTGGGGGGGTTTTTTTTTGTTATTTTAAACATAAAACATTGAGTATTGATATTTAAAATTATTTTAAAAACGAAAAAATACTTAAAATGTCAAATTAAAAACCACCAGTAGGTGGCAGCAAGTCACTGTTATGAAGTGATTTATTCAAGCGATTGATCCGAATCATTTAAACGGGTGATTCATTCAGGAACGAAACACCTTCATGTTGCTCAGAGATGCAAAACAGCTCAGTGGCTGTGACTTTGTTTGGATTTATTATTATTATGTTTTTGGCAAAAATAGACAACAAACAGGCAATATAGTGTCTAAAACGTAAGTCACTTAATATTACCTTCTTGTTTATTGAACTGTTTAATAAAATCACATTTGTAATCATGCTAATTTTAGAGGTGAAAACTGGCACTCTTCATGCGATATTGACTAACTTCTGTGGTATTTTTATGCCAATGGCTTTTAGTCCTTTCACAAACCTGGCTAACGTCGGACCATCATAACTATCCACCATATTGCTTTACGATCGTAAATATGTCAGCACTTTTTTTACAGTCTCGCTATGTCCAGTGTGTTATCGGTTGTGCATCAGTAATAATAATTGTCCGTGGGGAAACCCGGTGTTCCGTGTGTAGTTAGAGTAAATGGACTTGATTTTTTGTAATCGAATTACTCGAGGTATTCGAGGAATCGTTTCAGCCCTAGAAAACGTGAACTTCTAGAAAAATAATTTTCTGAAACAAAGTTAGACTCTTTGATGAATAGAAAATTCAAAAGAACAGCTTGTTTATTTAAAAAGTGTTTACTATCACTTTTGACACTTTTGAATGCATTCTTTTCTTGCTGAATAAAAGTATTAATTTTCTTTTAAAAAATCTTGCTGACCCTGATTTTTAATTCAAGTAGTCACTCATGCAGTGACTCACCAAAAGTCTTAACTGCTTTTAAGCACTGGGTGAAGTCCGAATTTTATTTATTAAATTAGGTTTATTTAAAACCAAGAGCATTCATTCATGCAGTAACATTAGCAATTATCAATAATTTTGTACTATTACAGCCCTTAGGATTTTTTTTTTTTAATCACTTCAAGACTTGAAATGTGACTAAAAAAAAATTGTACCCTAAAATGTTATATAATGTCCCTGAATTGAATTAGGTTTTTTTTCTAATCCTTGCAGAAAACCAAGGCAATCTCCCCCCCCCTTTTTTTTTTTTTTTTTTTGTTTTTTTATTGTAATATATTACATAGTGTTCATTGACTGCAGTGCAGTTGTACGTGTACAGCATTACGTAAGGAGGTCAGAGGTTTATTTTTACCGAGAGCTAACGGTCTGTGCCATTTTGCAGATCACAAAAGAAAAAGCTTTGAGTTCTGTCACTGTGATAAAGTGTCTGTGTAACTGTGAGGATCTACTACTGTGCCGTCAGTGGGAAAGTGCTGCTGACATCATTGCTATTGGCAGCTAGGCAGAATGTATTGGTCAGTAAAGACAAGGCAGTGAATACTGGACTCTATAAGATCTAGCTGTGTGCAGTGACATATGCCCTTAATTACCCGCCGTTCAACCCTGTACAGAAAGCAGGAGGAAAATGTGTTTTGAACACTGCGTTACCGATAAACGAACAAGTAATGACTTATTAGCATTGCCTCGTTCTAATGACTGCTGCATGCCGGTTTGACAGAGTAGAGTAATTAATTTCATAAATGTTAAATATGGTAAATTAATGTTGCTCGTGTCCTGTGTAACGCTTTTCGTGGCGCGAGTGCAACCCTCCCTCTCAAACAGTGAATAACAGAAATGAGCGAGAAGGGAGTGCATTGTTTCTAGATTTGGACCAGTGACCAGAAGATTAGACTCGCTCAAGAGACAGTGTCAACAAGGAGAAAGGCAATGGCGACAACACTAGCTGCGTTAGAAACAGGTAAGATGTATATGGGGGGAAAAAAAATAATGAATACAAATAAAATAAAGCATTGAAATTTAAAACAACATCACAACATGACACAAAAGAAAAGTAATGGCAGAAATCAAAAATAAAGACTTGTTCCAAACAAATTAAATTTTACCTTATTGTGACTGCTTATATATTTTTATATTTCCTATTTAGTTTGTGACTATTATTGATTGTTTACCTCTTTTTTTTTTTACCTATTTAGATTCAAGCTAGTAAAGTTAATTGACCCTTACTTGGCTAATGTGTGTATAACATTTATTTTCATCTATTTATTCAATTTACTTCTAATTGGTTTAGTTGATGTAAGAATAACTTTGAATTTGAATAAATTCTTCCAAATTATAACCCTTTGAAACACCTTTTTCACCCTTGTTTTCCAGAAAAAATAAATATATATATATATATGCCAAATAATTCATGAAATAAAATACAGTAGAATTTAAAAGGGAAAAAACAACAATAGAAAAATGAAAATCGCAACAAATCAAATTAACTGCTCACAATAGCAGACTCGATGTGAATTAGGATTCCACTAAATCTCAGTTCCAGTTCACTGCTGCTTACACGAGATCCTTCTTCCGCAATTGAATTCTGCGCAACACAGTTCAGTCAGAAAGGGAGGAAAACATACACACAATCCTACCACTCGGTTGATTCCTTGATCCACAAAGCTCGGTTCTTATATGGGCATGGCTCGCCAGTTCCTGCATGCAATGACCGCTGTAACGCCAAGCGGGGACAGTTCAAGTTCAAAATCTTCCTCAGAAATCGGTTAATGTCCAGGAAACGTGCAGCATCTGACTCAGGAAATGAATAGAAAGAAAACAAGAAAGGACAGAAAAAAGGAGAAAAAGAAAAGACCCAGCCAAGAGAATTAGATTTTTTTCAGTTATGAAATTTTCAGAAAGGCAAACTTCAACTTCAGGCCTTGTATCTTCCCCGTAGCATTCACGCTAGAATTCACCCGTGGTCATTGACTAATGACGTTCAATCCACACTTTTATCTCAAAATCTTATTTATCATGTATACAACTGTTAGTTTGTTCGTTCAAATTATATTTTTTCTATTCTTTTTCAGGATCGCATCAGCTGCTTCTCTCTCGGACAAAATAACGTTGCATCATCTCTGTCCCGGCTCCACCCGTTAGGGCGGGGCTAACTTTCCACTTGTCTAATTGGACCAATCTTCATCTTATTAAATTAAATATATTTTCTAAATTAGTTTTTTTTATTATTTAACTTTATACACTTCCTTGTTTTCTCTTTACAGATATTAATAAAATAAAATACTGTTTTACACAATCATGAATGTTGTCGTTTTTTTTAAGCAACAGGGTTTCTAGTAATCTGGGTTACACCCTCCCCTCTTGAACACATGCACGTCCCGTTGCATCTGCATATTTTTGGGGTTGGGTCACAACCACAGGCACATCATCAACAGAAACCACATTCAATTCCTCCAAAGAAGTGCTGAATGCCACACTCAGACCTTGTAACAGAGATTGGATAACCACAGTAAGTGGATTCCCCAACTGGGGATACTCAAGCCTTTTTGCAGGCCGCTGCTATCTCATAGCTCTCTCGCAACCGGTCTTTCAAATTCTTCACATATTGAGAGTGAGACTTGGCCGGAGCTTCTGCTGGCAACCCAAAAGCTAAATCTACGGGCAAGCGGGGGAGTCGCCCAAACATGAGCTCATATGGAGCATACCCAGTTGTATCATTGCGCGTACAATTGTATGAGTGTACTAGGGGCTTCACAAACTCCTTCCACTTGGACTTTTTCTCGTTCTCTAAAGTTCCCAGCATCTGGAGAAGTGTCCGTTGAAACGCTCTACCGGGTTACCCCTGGGGTGGTAAGGCGTGGTACGAATCTTATGAATACCCGCAACATGACACAACTCCTTGATTGTGTGGGATTCGAAATTGGGCCCTTGGTCACTATGTAGTTTCTCAGGAAACCCATAGTGTACCAAGAAATTTTCCCAGAGACATTTTGCGACCGTACGAGCTGTTTGGTTCTGAGTCGGTATCGCCACGGCGTATTTCGTGAAATGGTCTGTGATAACCAATATGTTCTTGGTATTGCTGTGGTCCGGTTCTAACGACAAAAAGTCCATGCAGACCAACTCCAAAGGCCTACTGGTTTGAATGTTGACCAGAGGAGCTGCTCTGTCTGGAGGTGTTTTTCTGCGTACGCAGCGTTCACAGGTCTTGATCTTCTTTTCAACAGTTTGGGACATTTTGGGCCAAAAGAATCTGGACCTTTCTAAGTCCAGAGTTCTCTCAATACCCAAGTGTCCCATGTCATCGTGGAGACTGCGCAACACCATTTCCCTTAGCCGAGCTGGTAACACTAGCTGATAGTGAGAGGCCCCATGTTCCTGCCTCTTCCTATACAGCACCCTATTCTTCAGCTCAAGTCGACTCCACTCTCTCAACCACAATACTATGTCAGGTGGCTGGCTCCTCAGGGTACTTGGCCTAGTCCCACTTTTCATCCACTCAATTATCACTTTAAGCTCTGGATCTTTCCCTTGCCATTCTACTAATGCGGCTTCTGAGAGATGAAGGAGATCAGGAAGACCATTGTAGGATCTATGTCTCACAACAGACCCACCTACATGATGGAGACACACACATCAAACCCGCACATTCCATGGAGGGTTTTCGAGGTTCGTCTCCCCAGCCATCTGCAGTCGTAAAACTCATGCAGGATCATTGAAGGTGAAGCATTTCCTGTACTGTTTGGCTATATCTCAAGATAAGCTAGAAAGGACAGTACTTTAACGGTGCTTAAAGTTGTTTTACGGGCTTGCAAAGAGCAGATAGAAATACACTCATGACCAGTGGACGCATAAATTGCTAAACTCCGGTCAACAAAAGAGACAATTTTATGGCTCTCTGTCCAGCAGGAGACTTTCCAGGAAATGTCCAGTGCTGACCTGATAGTGACCGGAGAACTCGACACTTTTCCCCCCCGCATTCCAAGGAAAGAGACAAGATTTCGTTTGACAATCGTTGCTAATCATTGAAAGTATAAAAATATCAGAGCATAGAATCACAAATAGTATGTTTATGTTGTATATATATGCTTGACGTGTTTCATGTATTCGGTGCAACTTTACCCAGTGTTTAATTTACCCCTTTTTGAGGAATTAATGATATTAAACTGTGGAATATGTGAAGTTTAATCTTGAACGAATGGAAAAGAGAAATGCAGAATGTTGAAATTAAGTAAACTTTAATAGTATGCACAATACTGGCTTTTAAGAGACTTTATAGGAGTATTAACACAACTTTATAGAGGGTGTCCTCGTGTGATGAATTAAAGCCTCTTGTTAATGTATGCACGCTCTGCCTTGCAAGAAGCCGATTGGAAGATAGCTTCAGGGGACGGACTTATGCCACAGAGCAAAACCCGAATGCAGAACAGAATCCATAGCTTGTTAGCTAGCTTGCTTGCTGTTCTCCTGCTCTGGCCTGTCGCTGTGTTAGAGCACCACGTGTGCTCACGCTTTTAACATCAAAAGCGACCAGCCATCTAAAACTTAACACTTCAGTGATACTTCGTTGAAATTGTCAACAAACTTGAAAGTCTTGCACATTAAGACTCTCAGCAGATTGCTCACGCCTCTGCTTTATCACAGACCAACGAGGGGTTTCCCAAAGGACGTCATACTGACGTCACCGACCCGTCACTGACGGGGTTTCCCTCAAAGACCTCCAAGAAGCCCGCAGCAACCACGGAGTCACCTCAGCTATCAACCAGCAGAACGCAAGTAAACAACAACTCTCTAATCTGAACTGGTGAATTTAGATTCGTTGCTCTGTGAATTCTTAAGGTGAATTCCCATCCCTCGTGAAACGAGGTAGAACTATTAACTCATAACGTCTAAACTCGTTACCAACTTCCTTCCTCTGATGAAGTCCCCTCGCACCTGGCCTAATGAAGGTATCCAGTGGCGGATGAAGGTCTGTTGCGTGTTCGGTCTTTTCAGCGCGCAGTGTTATTCAATTTAGGTTTAACTCAAACTGACTCCATTTTAGTATGACCTCAAATTTAGGTTGAAAGGCACATTGGTTGTTTGTCGGTCTCTGATTATTCTTACATTCGATTATTCTAATTAACTCTTTACTTGGTATTTTTTCTCGTTCACTAGGAATCTATGTCGTCTTAGGATGCCTCACGCTATGCGTGGGCTCCACGATCACAAAACTCGCCATTCTAATCCTTATTCAGAGGTTTGTGGCTAATCTGTTTAGCCCCCTACAGCTACCCATGTAATATTCCGACATTAATCAGCGGTTCTTCTAGACCACCTTTGTCTAGACCCCGACCGCTGACAGCTTCGTACAACTTAATTAATACTCAAAATATTAATCAGCGGTTCTTCTAGACCACCTTTGTCTAGACCCCGACCGCTGACAGCTTCGTACAACTTAATTAATTCTGAAATTATATACATGGTTACCGTAACTGAGTACAACTTAAACTAAGTTCAAGCGGTTAGTCAGAAATTTAGAATCTCACCTGATGCGCCCCATGCTTCATCTCCTGAGATCTAATGTGCACTTAACCCTGGATGCAGATTTGCAGTAAAATATGCCTTCAATTAATCTACTTGAGAAAATAATTTGAGAGTGAGTCAGAATAAATCAAAATTAACAATTTATTATCAGTCAGGTAAATATGTATTATGCCAATTATTTCCACAGCCAATTCAACGATATCAAATCAATACAAGACATCAAACTCTCAAAGACGAATCTAAGAGTAAAATGCATATCTGAGATTACATATATTAGATGTATTAGAAAAATACATAGTACAGAGTATGTGGAGATACTCTGTGCTACGGGCATTCTGGCTACAGAATCGCGCTGACCCTTTTGCTGCAATCCTTTAAATACAAAACCAAGAAAAACATCCTCCAAATGGAGGCTTGTACAAACAATTGGAATTTGCATTGAGCCAGGTGCCAGACCTGGGTGGTCTACACCTCAATGGGAACAAACGGTAATTTGCATGAGATTGCTCTCTACGGTGATCAAAGTTTCTCTTAACTCTTAGGATCTGTATTATCTTTTAGTAAGATTAAGACCATTGTACCACTTGCCCTGAAACTATTCAAATGAAACCAAACATGACTGTAAATCTTATTTGCATTCATTTAGAACATTATATTCTTGACCAGTTTGAGTGAATCCAGTGGAGGGAGGAGATGAAAAGGCACAGATGCATATGTGAGAGAGGCGTTTCCTGCACCACCCCTCTGTGGGGTGTCCTGAAGATGCCAGTGCATTGTTTGCCTCTCAGGAGATCAAAGTATTCTAGTTTCTTTTATCCTTACAGAACTGTATGTTTGTGTGTTTTAGCTTAAGTTTATGTGATCTAGAATAGCCAATAAATTTCATGTTTCATTTATAAATAATCAATTGTCTGTTGTCATATAATTTCAAGGTCAAATCTATTGCCAAAAAAAGATCCCTTGCTTGCTACCTAGCTCGTAGCTTACTAATAATAATTACCTCTCTTTCAAGAGCTGACAAATTATCATAACGGTAATTTTCACCCGTGGCCAGGGAGAATACAAAATTTACATATTCAATTGTTAATATACACTGACATCAACTTCTCGCTGGCCGAGTAGCTGATAAAGTATAAACTATTGAAAGTCAAAGTCAGTTTTGATCAGGTGGACCTCGAATTCTCAGATCGAGTTCTTTTAAAACCTGAGCTAGAAATAAACCTGAATGAATTAATAATGATTAATTCCCTTACAACTAAGTAAAATTATTACACCATGCTCAATCTCGTGCTGAAACTCATTTGGCAAGGCGTCAACACAATGAGTGAGAGACTCAACCAATGTAATAGAAGGGTGTGCCAGACCAGGGCCTTTGGACAAACCAATCACCTCATGCCTCTCACAAATGGCTTTCACAACATCTGCCACGAGAACATCAGACCCAATCCCAGGCTCCGCAAGGTGGTGGAGTGTAAACTGCTTGATCCTTTCTCTTTCTTTCTGAGAGATTAGATCATCCAAGGGCTCACCATGCGGACGCCGAGAAAGACCGTCTGCATCCTGATTTTGACTTCCTGCTCTGTACTGAAGCTTAAATGTATAAGTCGACAAGCTAGACAACCAGCGGTAGCTGGTTGCATCAAGCATTGCGGAAGTCAAAATGTACGTCAGGGGATTACTGTCTGTTATGACAGTGAAGTCTGCGCCATACAAATAATCACTGAACTTGGCTGTGACAGCCCACTTTAATGCCAAAAATTCAAGCTTATGAGCTGGGTATTTTGCCTCACTCTTTGTCAGTCCCCTACTGGCGAACGCTATTACCCGCATCTGCCCGTCCTGCTCCTGGTACAATGCCGCACCAAGCCCCGTCGTACTGGCATCAGTGTGAAGCGTATACGGGAGTTTGGGGTCAGCAAATCCCAGGACAGGAGCAGAGGTCAGCTTAGAAATGATGGCATCAAAGGCATTCTGACATGCAATAGTCAACCGTTCACCGAACTGCTCTTTGGTATTGAAGTACTCACCCCCCTCTCGTTTCCCACTGCGGCCCCTACGAAGTGGAGGGTACCCTTCAGTGAGTCCCGTGAGAGGTTTGACTATCTTCGAGTAGTCACACACAAACCTTCTGTAGTACCCCACAAAGCCTAAGAAAGCTCTCAGCTCTTTCAAATTTGTGGGCCTTGGCCAAGTTTTTAGAGCTTCAATCTTAGCCGGGTCAGTCTTTACCCCATCCCTCGAGACAACATGCCCCAAATATTTGACTGACGTCTGAAAGAAACGGCATTTTTCAGGCGATAACTTCAACCCATACTCTTTGAGCCGATTGAGGACCTGTACTAACCGTGACTCGTGCTCTTCCAAAGTCTTTGAAAAGACTATCAGGTCATCAATAAAGACTAGCACCTGTTTCCTGTGGAGATCACCCATGCACCGCTCCATTAATCTCTGGAACGTACTTGGCGCATTTGTGATTCCCTGGGGCATTCTATTCAATTCCCAGAATCCAAGAGGGCATACGAAGGCAGTCTTGCACTCATCCATCTCAATCTGGTAGAACCCAGACTTTAAATCAAGCACTGAGAACCACTTTGAGCCCGTAAGTACAGAAAAGGCTTCTTCTAGATTGGGCAGAGCATATGCGTCTTTGATCGTCTGGGAATTCAACTTTCGGAAGTCGATACAGAGCCGTACCGAGCCATCTTTCTTTCGGACTACCACTATGGGTGAAGAAAAGGGGGACTCTGACTCACGAATAACTCCAGCAGTCATTAGTTCCTGAAGATGCTTTCGAACAGCATCGATGTCTTGGGGGTGAATTGGACGCGCCCTATGCTTAAAGGGTGTCTCGTCAGTTAGTCTGATTTTATGTTTTACCTGACCTGTATAGCCATAATCGAGATCATGTAAAGAAAAGACCTCCGGCATGGAATTTAACAGGTTCGATATCCGCTCCCTCCAATCTGCAGACAAAGGAGAGTCCCCGAAATCAAAGGTAAGGTTAGCATGGGCAGGTGCTGGTGATTCAACTTCGTTTGAATTCTGGGCTGTTTTCTCTATAATCCTCTGTATAATCCTCATGGATCTCAGCAAGTATAGCTTTGGGGGGGATAATTATGTCTGTTTGCGTACCATTTTTAACCAAAACTGACAGCTGAGAAGAGCGTCTAGAAGGCAATGTGTGCACACAGCTTGCAACTAGGAGACCGCTTGGGAATGGGGCCGACGGTGGCTCAAGAGTTACCCACTTCTCCATACAAGGTTCCCAAAGTTGAACATAGCCATTCAGAACCACTGTGCTCCCGGCAGGCACAACTTCAGGGAGATTTCCTATCAGCTTCACATGCCCCAATGCTTCACTGCTAGTTTGCCTCCACCTTGCTTCAAGGACTTTAAGCACTGCCTGATATCCATGGAGGCCTGAACAAGGGTTACTCTCATTCTCCCTAATGCAATGGCTGTAAAGCACATCCAGGGAGTTGGTACCGACAAGAACTTGTGACAGACTCTTTAGATCTGGAACTACTAAAGCTAAAGTGGGGACTTCGACTTCAATGCCTACAAACTCTTTAGGAAACCTCAAGGCCAGCTCGATGTACCCCAAGTATGGCACGGCTTGCCCATTGGCTCCCTCCACCTCCAACAAATTTTCTAATGACTTCAGCGGGAGATCAGACAGATGTGCCTCATAGAACGACTGGGGAACCGTAGTAACCTGGGACCCCGTGTCTAGGAGACAATCTACCTCTTTTCCACTGACAATGATCTGCGCAGTGCACTTTACTCCTACTAACCCCTTCGGGTGGTTCCTTAAAGATGACTTATGTTGACTGCTCATGACAGGCACTTGCCTATAACATTTAGGGCGGCTACTTTTACACCTTGTCTCCGTATGCCCTGCTACGGAGACTTCCTTTAGTTTAAAGGCAAAGAGGAATTCCCATGCAAATAATCCCACTGGGCCTGTTGCTCTCTCCACTTACGCCGCTTTTCCTCAACTTATGGGGGGTTAGCAGCATTATCACAGGCAACAGCCAAATGGCCGTCCTCTCTGCATCGGAAACAATATCCAGGGCGAGGCCGGTTGGCCATTGATTGGGCCCTTCTATAACCTCTACCAGTGTCTGTCTCAGACAAATTCTGAGGTGGAAAAACTCGGGGACTAGCAGTTTCATGGGAGTAGTCTCTATAACTCTGTTGAGCAGCACTCTGGGCTTGCAGTTCAGCAACTTGTCGTCGCAGTTTAGCGACTTCTGAGTTATCTGTGTTATCGCAATTCTCTTTTTGGGCAACAGACACTTTCATAGCAGCTACCTGAGTACGCAAATCTTCCAATGCTTTTCTTAAAGTGCTCAACTCTTCATTCTCAGACTGTCCACTTTGGCGCTTCTGACCTGGGGGCTTACCTAAAGTAGCAACTTGGGCCAGGACTTCTGCAATTTGTTTCTTTAGGAGGTCGGTTTCAGAAGCAACAGTATTTGGTGCCTCGTGCGAGTAAAGCGACACTTGTGGAGCGGCAGCTCGTGGTTTCGGGTAAGTAACAGGGTTTTTTGACAACCCAAAATGTTTCTTCATCCGCTCTTCCTTGGAGGCATGCTTACCCTCCTCTGTTCGGATTAACACAACCAACTCAGCAAAAGTGGGCGGCTGAGCTTCCCTCTTTTCTAACTGAAGGCTGGCAATGAGACCATTGTTCCAACAGCCTCTGCAAAACTGTTTCAAGAGGCAGCGGTCACAATCTTTCTCCTCAATGCCTCCCCTCCTAATCGTTGCACTCAGAATAACTTGCAAACGGTGCAAGTAATCTGATGACTTTTCACTCTGGTTCTGTAAGGTGCCCATAAACTTGGCCAACAGTTCATCGCCATCTTCTACAGAACCATAGACTGATTCTAATATTTCAAGGTATACCCCAGGCAAAGCTGGAGGACGCACATGCTTCACTACATCTGCAGCGGGAGGCAACAGGCTGTCTACGATTCTCCGCACTCTATGTAAATCTGAAATGGACGGATCACTTAACAGAAGGTTTACGCTTGCTCGCCAAGTATCAAAGTCGGGTTCGTTTGGAGGGCGAGGGCTCCTCCCTGAAAAGGCCCTAAGGCGCACTGTGGCATGCTGTGCCATTGCAGCATCACTAGTCTTAACAATGTGTTCTACAACCATTCTCTGAACACTCGGTGGGTCTACAATGTTCGCAGGAAAAACAGGACTAGTAGTCACCGTGACACCATCAATAGTGCTTTCTGAGTTGGGGGAGATTACAGGGGCTATTGGTCTCTTGGTTGGGTCTTTTGGCTCTGGGGTTCTCATCTCATTGGTTTCAGCATTTGTCGACAGGGTCCTTGGGGAGCAACACATGAGCCCTGGAACACCCGCCTCTGCACTTCGAGAATCATCAAAGCTTGCATCTCGTCCGCCTGCTGAAGTATGATCAATAGAGTGGGCTTCTTGGAGTTTTCCTAACTCCTCCTGAAGCACATCTGAGAAGGGTCTCCCGCTTTCTTTAGCAAGAGCCTTCAACATTCCAATGTACCATTCAGTGACCGCACCACTAGCTGTTCGATTACAGATGCTAGCTAAAGCTCGTATTTGAAATGTAACACTTGGGTTCAAGAGGCTTCCCAAGGTTAAGGGTAACAAGGGCGTTAAGTCCAGCATCGCAGAACTGTGAGCATATTCCACTATAGCATTGCGATGGAACTCAGAAGTTGGGTCATCGATCATCAAATTTTGTTTGACTTCGCTATACTTTTGCAAGTATGTCTCCAACTCATTGTCTGCCTCGGTCAATGTGAGGCCTTTGACTATGACCGCATTTGCCACATTCACATTTTCTCTTTCTATGATTTCCATAATCACAAATGTAAGGTCAACACTGGATTTTCTTTCGTAACAAATTGTCGTCTTCTGCCTTTTCTACAGCTGCCCTTGTTGCTAAGCAACTGTCTCCTGGCTGGCTCGCCAACTTTTTGTAACGCTTTTCGTGGCGCGAGTGCAACCCTCCCTCTCAAACAGTGAATAACAGAATGAGCGAGAAGGGAGTGCACTGTTTCTAGATTTGGACCAGTGACCAGAAGATTAGACTCGCACAATAGACAGTGTCAACAAGGAGAAAGGCAATGGCGACAACACTGGCTGCGTTAGAAACAGGTAAGATGTATTTGGGGGGAAAAAAATAATGAATACAAATAAAATAAAGCATTGAAATTTAAAACATCACACAAGCATGACACAAAAGAAAAGTAATGGCAAAAATTAAAATAAAGACTTGTTCCAAACAAATTAAATTTTACCTTATTGTAACCCCTTATATATATTTATATTTCCTATTTAGTTTGTGACTATTATTGATTGTTTACCTCTTTTTTTTACCTATTTAGATTCAAGCTAGTAAAGTTAATTGACCCTTACTTGGCTAATATGTGTATAACATTTATTTTCATCTATTTATTCAATTTGCTTCTAATTGGTTTAGTTGATGTAAGAATAACTTTGAATTTGAATACAATTCTTCCAAATTATAACCCTTTTTGAAACCTTTTCAACCCTTGTTGTCCAAAAAAATAAATATAATAGATAATATAATTATATATATAATTATATATATATATAATATATATTATTATATATACCAAATAGTCGATGAATAAAATACAGTAGAATTTAAAAGGGAAAAAACAACAATAGAAAAATGAAAATCGCAACAAATCAAATTAACTGCTCACAATAGCAGACTCGATGTGAATTAGGATTCCACTAAATCTCAGTTCCAGTTCACTGCTGCTTACACGAGATCCTTCTTCCGCAATAGAATTTCTGAGCAACGTTCAGTCAGAAAGGGAGGAAAACATACACACAATCCTACCACTCGGTTGATTCCTTGATCCACAAAGCTCGGTCCTTATATGGGCATGGCTCGCCAGTTCCTGCATGCAATGACGGCTGTAACGCCAAGCGGGGACAGTTCAAGTTCAAAATCTTCCTCAGAAATTGGTTAATGTCCAGGAAACGTGCAGCATCTGACTCAGGAAATTATGAAAATAGAAAGAAAACAAGAAAGGACAAAAATAAAGGGGAAAAAGAAAAGACCCAGCCAAGAGAATTAGATTTTTTCAGTTATGAAATTTTCAGAAAGGCAAACTTCAACTTCAGGCCTTGTATCTTCCCTGTAGCATTCACGCTAGAATTCACCCGTGGTCATTGACTAATGACGTTCAATCCACACTTTTATCTCAAAATCTTATTTATCATGTATTTATCTGATACAACTGTTAGTTTGTTCATTCAAATTCTATTTTTTTCTCTTCTTTTTCAGGATCGCATCAGCTGCTTCTCTCTCGGACAAAATAACGTTGCATCATCTGTCCCGGCTCCACCCGTTAGGGCGGGGCTAACTTTCCACTTGTCTAATTGGACCAATCTTCATCTTATTAAATTAAATATATTTTCTAAATTAGTTTTTTTTATTATTTAACTTTATACACTTCCTTGTTTTCTCTTTACAGATATTAATAAAATAAAATACTGTTTTACACAATCATGAATGTTGTCGTTTTTTTTTTTCAAGCAACAGGGTTTCTAGTAATCTGGGTTACACCTGCATAGCTTGAAGGGCGTTATTTGACGGGTTTGCCAACCTCCCTCTAGCAACATCTGAATTTGAGTTAATACTTAATTTGGCTAGGTTTAGATGAGAATATTAATTTTGTTTTGCTAGTAATTTGAATAATTAATTTCAGTTTATATGTATTTATTTTTATGTATTTATTATATACATGAACCACCGTCAACTGACGGGCTGATGAATAATTTTGAGGGCTTTTTGCAAGATTTACTTATCAAGAAAGTGAGGAAATGACGGAAATGACAAGGATGGGGGGGAAACAGGATTGGAGGTTGAAATGGGCAACCATGTCCACACATAGTCCTGCAATCAAGTTTGGATGGTACATAGCAAAATACCTTGATGGTAGATGCCAGACTACAACATCTGATTCCGGTTCTCCCTTTTCAAATTTATCTGTGTTTCTGACAATTTATTTCTATTATGTTCAGTTAGGTATGTATATATATATATATATATATATATAAGATCTATATTATATATATATACGTATTTATATATATATCTTATATCTATATAATATTTAATGCCAATCTGTGCTGTAATTATGTCTCATACTTTCCAGATCTGGCATTGCATACAGAAGGTCCTTGTGCCATGCGAGCCACTGCTGGTGGAATGCTAATTATGGCTTTCTCCATGTATTATAGACCTAGAAGAAAACATTGTCGCATGAGCGCTACCTTGAGAGAGGTGTAATGTTATATGTTTATAATTTTAATGTAGAAAATTTTCAATTATTAATTGTAATCCATTTTTACAGAAGGGGGTAATCACAATGTAGGCACATTTTACTGGTTTATTTAATTTGACTAGTTGATTTATGCTTTACAACACCATTCAACAAGTTTTGGGCTCAGTAAGATTTATTTATTGTTGATCAGAATTAGTGAGACAAATGATGTCCGTAAGACTATTAATTGTACAAAAAGAATTTCTATTCAAAGAAATGCGGTTATGTTGACTTTCTGTCATCAAAAAATCCTGCAAAAAATTATTCATAGTTATAAGTATAAAGCAGAACAGCTGTTTTCAACATTGATTATTCACAGGAATAAATTAATATTTTAAAATATATTAAATATAAAATAGTTAACTATTAATACTAACAATACTAATACTATTTCACAAAATTACAATTTTTACTGTATTTTTGATCAAATAAATGCAGACTTAGTGAGCAGAGGAGACTTCTTTCAAAAACAAAAAAACATATTGACTCCAAACTTTAGAACAGTAGTGTATGATATTTTGTGCATGAATTTGTGTCATGTTATGCATATATCTGATTAATCTCACATATACAATACATTTGAGTGAGTTAATTGACTTGCTAGCAAAGTGCTTCAGATAACTGGTATTCATTTACTGTTTGCTTCAGCTCATTTACTGTGACTGAATTTCAAACAATCATTATCTTTCAGATTTTTTCTTCAAAAAACATTTTAATTAATCCCCAGTATATTGTAGTGTTACTTTCTTTTAGCCATATTTTTTATCAACAGTATTTTTTTATTTAAATCATTTAATTATCATCATGATTTTCCCCCTCATCTTCATTTGTTGAACAAAATCAAAATACCCTTTGTTAACGACTATTTCTGTTAGTGATTTTGTTAAGATTAGCATTTATTGCTGAACTGTCAAAAAAGGCACACATCAACCAACAAGCAATAATTTGCATGGGGCACAGAAAGACATATTTACTGTCTGTCCAAATAAATGGGTCATAATCCAGTCCAGCAGTGTTCGTCCTCCATGTCTCCACAGACTACTAAGCCATTAAGCTGACTGACTGCCCAAACGCCCGGGCCATAGATCCAGTGATATCCGCCTTCCAGTTTGCCTTTCCAGTCGCAGGAAATTGGACATTCTGGTCCACTGTCTGTTCAAATCATATTGGACCTGGGAGTCCAGGCGCTCCGGGAACACAGGTCTTATCAGAGGACAAACACACCACTTGCACGGCTGTCCCTGTACACCAGCACTACATAAACCTCTGTAATAACCCGCCCATCCTCCTTTCTCTCCTCCGCGGTGCTCTATTCCTGATCCTACCCTTCCTCTCAGCTTCTAGTTGTCTCTGGTGAGAGCAATAGATTTCTTTACAGGGCCAAACAATGCAGGATCCTGAAATTGCATTAAAGCATGCTAATGTAATCTCTCATGCCTGTAATCTATCTGGTTTGCTGCTTGCCAGCACGCTTATTAGAGAAATATTGTGCGGCTGGGTGTGCATCTTCTCAGAATTCATGGATAATGAGTTTGAAGCATTTGTTTTTGCAGCAAACTGTGGTGTGGAGGAAATGATTATGTTTTGCCTGAGCTTGACATATGGCTACTAATGACCACAAAATTTGTTCTATAAATCTGTAACACCATTAATGTTTTCAAGAACTTATAAATGTGCAGTCTTTCCTCTCTTTTAACCCTGATAGATGTAGGACGCTTAGCCATCCACTGGGGGGGGGGGTAGATACCAGGCCCGTTTACACTGCTTCTTAAAGAAAGAGTTCATTCAGACCAGTAACCTTACATCCTTTTTAGTTAACACACACACACACACACACCACACACACACACACACACACCACCACCACACACACACCACACACACCACCCACACACACACACACACCACAACCACACACACACACCCCAACCGGCGATAATCATCAGTTATGTTAGCCCTTTTCTTTGCACTTGTACAGTCTGACCTTACGCTTCCATTCCCTGGTATAAAGGCAAAGCAAACTTGCCCTAGGCTAGCCATATTTCACAACTCTTCTGGGACTGGCGTGATGGATCAGTCCTTCATATAGAAAACCCATAATGAGTGTTTGTGTTTCATGCATGTGTTTGGAAAGATGAGTGTAGGCATGCTTGTCATATTTACATGTTTCCATAAATGATTAGTGAGTATGTTTGCATTTGCGGGTCACTAGTCGGGTTTTCAGCTGCATATTTTCAGATGAAATGTGGAATATTGCATAAAAAATTGTGGCAATACAATTTCCAAAATGAGCATTAAAAAAATAATATTTGCTCACTTAAGGTGAATTTTGTTTTTATTCTGTCCACTGTAAAAAAATATTGTTGTACATTTTATAAGAAAATATAATTTCACTTTTTCTACTTCAAAATTCAAGTTACTTGCCATTTCTTTGTAATTACTTGTGAAATTTACTAACACATTCGATGTACTTTTTTTTTTTTTTTTCGCAGAATTTAGGTTTTGTTCTCGTAAACATATGAGATGGAAATTTTTGCGATACATAGTTCCTGTTTTTTAGTTAAAAAAAAAAAAAAAAGTGTTTTGTCAGAAATTACATTTGCACTTTGATTGAAAGCGATGATGGTCATATTATATTTTATATAAGTATATTCAGTCAATTTGACTAATAATGTTCTGGAGGGGCCCCTCAGTGCTCAATTCGGCCTGTAACCTACATTACTCTTCAAAAGTTTGGGTCATTACACTCTTAAAAATAAAGGTGCTTCACAATGCCATAGAAGAACCTTTTTGTCTAAATGGTTCCATAAAGAACCTTTTAAAGGGGTGGTTGATTGCGATTTCACTTTTTTTAACGTTAATTAATGTGTAATGTTGCTGTTTGAGCATAAATATTATCTGGCCAAGTTGCGGCGCGAAATTTCAATGCAACGGAGAGATCGTCTTTTTCAACTTCTGGCCTTTAGGCCTACAAACGCTGTAGGGCCTACAACGAGTTACGTCCCGGGTTTTGTGACATCACAACCCTGATAAACCCGCCCCGGAACCTGCAACAAAGGGGGGGGTGCCATGTTGTGCTGCTTTAGAGAAGAGGAAGAAAACTAGAGGTGCACATAAAAATATATTCATATATGAATCGTGATTCTGTTTTCTAATGATTCTAATGGATTCACAAGATTCAAATTGTTCTAAAGCAGCGGTTCTTAATACTGTTCCTCGCATCTCCCTGCTCTGCACACTCTCTGCATCTCTTTCTCTCTCTCTCTCACACAATCTCTCATTCAGATCATCAGCTCAGCTCAAACAATGAACTGTTCCAATTATACAATTATTTTCACATAGCTATGAGAAGCATTAAAAATGGACGCGCATGCGGTTGCTGTACTGTATTAAAGCTTTAATCAGGATAAAACCGTATATTAAAAACTAACAGAAGCAGTAGCATTTACAAATAACAACGTATCTAAAAGTATGAGACAACAACAAACAAAAAACATAGGCCTACCTTTAAAAGCTGTGCTTGCACAGGTTCTGCCCGATCCTCTTCACTAATATACTCTGCGTCTCAATCGGGCTCAAATTGATAAGCGATATAGACGACGCCATTGTTTACAATACAACCGGAGCACATGCCGCTGAGGTGTTGGGCGGGATGTTTAGATGTGCACTAGAGGCGGTTTAGCCAATCCCAACACACTGAATTAGCTAACCAATCAGAGCCACCTGTATTCTAAGGATGGACTTCATAAAGCAGAAAATGATCACTCGGCATTTATAGGATAAGGGACAGAGCAATTTAGAAATATAAAGAAAAGCAAATGATTTGAAAAAAAAAGCATCCAACATGTTAGACTGCCACATAAACACAAGTCAGCCTAGAAAAAAAAGTCCACACCCTTTAACTCTGAAGAACCTTTCTATTTTACAAAAGGTTCTTTGGGGCGAAAGAAGGTTCTTCAGATTACAAAAAGGTAAGAATGACATGATTTTTTTAAAGAACCTTTGACTTATTGTTCTTTTTTGGAACCAAAATGGTTTCTTCTATAGCTCGCTTGATGTAACCTTTTGAAGCACCTTATTTTTAAAGTATTAGTACTGTTTTATTAGTATGGTTTGAAAGAAATTTTTATTTTTATTCAGTCGGGAGCATAAACATTGATAGTGTCTCGGTAAGGCATTTATAAGTTTCAAAAGGTTTCTATTTTACATAGTTTCTTTTGAACTTTTATTTGGAATATAATATAAGAATATAACTATTTATAAAGAATCCACAAGAATATTAAGGATCACAAATGTTTTCAACATTGATAACAAAAAATGTTTTTTGAGCACCAAATCAGCATATTAGGATGATTTCTGAAGGATCATGTGACACTAAAGACTGGACTAATGAATGCTGAATAATTCAGCTTTGTCAACACAGGAATAACATACATTTTAAAATGTACATTTATTTAGTATTTATAAACTGTAATATTTCACATTTTAACTGTATTTTTGATCAAATATATGCAGCTTTGGTGAGCATAAGAGGCTTCTTGCATACACTTTAAAAACTCTTACAGACCCCAAGCATTTGAATGGTAGTATAAATGATGAAGCCAGTATTTTCTTAATAATTCAGTAAACAATTGACACTTGATATGTGAAAAATGCCTGACACATCCTAACACTTCAAAAATGTTTTGCTGCTTCAAGCCTGTTGGAGGCAGCATTGAACCTCTATCTAAAACTACCTCAGACACAAACTCCCCACTGGAGACAAAAACCTGCTGTGATGCTGAAAATGTGCAGGCAGCTGCTCCAAGCTGCTGTGGTCATGTTTGACATGTCTTGCAGGGTTTTAAGAAAGAAACGTCCAAATTCAATGCAGTGATGTGATCAGAATGAGACGTCTTGTTTTTCAAACATCACAACTCCACCAATCAGAGCTATAACTCCAGATGAGGTTGTTCTGATGGGTTGTGAATACTCCGTCCTTTCAGGAAGGTAAATACAAACTTGGAAAGGTAATGGGCGTGTCTCTTTTCCCAGCACACTTCACATCTACAACTAGTGGTTAGTAGACTTCAGGTGAACTCTATTAAATTATGTGTAATTGCCTGGCAAGAGTGTCTTTTGTTGCATCACTGTTGAAAAAGCTCTCCATGGAATTGCCACAAATTGAAGAAATTGATTTTCCTCCCATTACGATTTATTTTTCCGTGTGAATTCACCCACAAACCTCCCCAGCCCCATCGCTCCGGGGTCATATCTTCACTTCTAGGCCCCATTACCCCATCCATTTATCTACAGGACACAAAGAAGGACATTCACCTCAACTCCTCATGTACAGTATATTTAAGTCCCTAATAGTGTACTGGTAACATTGCTTCATGTCTTTTTGGCCAAGCGGTTGCATCTCTCTTCATAACGTAATTGAGACAATAATTAAGACATTTACATTTATTCAGTTGGTAGATGTTTTTACATTTATTCAGTTGGCTGATGCTATTATTTTTACATTTATTCAGTTGGCTGATGCTATTATCTAGAGTCAGTTCCAAGTATACATTTTATCAGCATGTGCATTCCCAGGAAACAAAAACGATGGTGTTGCTAGTGCTGTGCTGTACTGTTTTGAGTGTGAGAATGTTAGTAGTGGATGGTTTGGCTAGTTGGCGTTCTCCAGTTACTGTAACTAAACAAAAGGTGTAATGGAGCTGTCTCGATTGATAGCCATTGAAAAGTATCTGTGTATTCTCATAAAACATTCTCATATTTTTATCCAAGCATGTAAATGTATTTGTTTATTAAACATGTACATTTATTTATCATGTAAATGTATTTATTTAGAAAGTTCTACCCCCTTATTTTGAGAAGGCATGTGCGTGTAAGGCAAATAAGGATACCTTTTCCCTGTACTCGTCTCTGTCATTCACAGCTGACAGACTGTTGTGTAGCCGAATTCAGGTGCCAATTAGTGAGGACTCTAAGCTGATCCCAGACAAATGAACAACAGAGGACGGAAAGTGTGAGTGTGTGCATTTGCTGTATGTTTTTGTGTGTGTTTGACAAGGCTGTGTGTGTGGGGGTGGGTATATGTTCACTCTATCTTTCGACAAGACCAGAAAGTGCTGTGATACATGAAAATCCCAAATAATTCCTCATCTCTGCAGCATCCCAAAAGGGAAGAGTAAAGGGATAAACCTGACCCCGAGGAAATACAGCTGCTCAGGTGACAAATCACCAGTGTAATGGGAACAAAATGAGGTGTCCTGTGTAGAATCACAAAGAGAGGACAAAAATCTCCCAGGAATTGAAGCAATTAACAGGTTTAAGCTAATGTCTTGCATTTCTTTGTCTACATTTGGTTTACAGTGAGGAACTATGGGAGTCTGGTTTTAGAGGCCTTTAGGACTAAATTCTGTTTGATCTGTGGAAACCTTTCCTTAATAATTCAAGCGATTCGGATGTGAATTATTAGATCCAAATATGATTGTTGTAGTCTGAATCATGTACATGTAAAATCAAAGAGCAAAAATCAAAGTCTGGGATGTACAGTAGATCATCACATCAAAATCACATCCTATTCATGTGGACCTCACCAATACTTTTAATGTTAATAATTCAGTGAGAATAAGTGAGTGTGCTGAGGTGAGCTGATAAACAGACAGAGCTCTGGGAACTCAGTGTGAGCTTAGATAAGTTGGAATCCCTTTGGTGTAGGTTAGATATCTCAATGACATGGACATGATTTGATTTACTGTACTGTAGCTGACTGTAAAGTTTAGAATGTTGGGTTATACTGTGTATATGTAACTTCTTTCAGTTTAAATGCTTGGTTTTTGATGGGCCTGTGTGTGTTTAAATTTAGAAAATAATTCAGACTCATCCTTGCACTTGCAGTAATGCACGTACAGTGGAAGTTTATGGGGCAAGGCATTGCACCAAAGTATACATTAAAATACACATTGTTTTGAAAGTGAAAATATAGACTCAAGAGTTTACACGTCTTAACATGAGACTAGTTTAATTAAAACCACTTATCAACCTTTCTGTGCAAAGTTACATCCAGTTTTCTGAACTGCTTTTTCAATATAAATAATTAAATGTGCAATAATTTGCAAAGATTTCCTGAACAGAAATCTGAACAGTGGATAAAACCATGTTCAACGCTCTCTAGAGTTAAAGGTTTTTACAAAGGTGATTTTGGATTGCTCTTGGATGTCTTTTTACCTCTCCATAAATCAGAAAATACAGTCAACAGACAGAAATAGAATAAATATACATGTTTTAGGAATAAAATGTTGAATAAATCAGGCAAATTATATATGAACAAACTCTTTTGCAAAAACCCTCAGAATACAGAATATAAAACAGGAAAGTCTGATGTATGGAACTGCTACTGAGTTTTCTAGCTACGGTTTTAATGACAATGGCCTTTATTTTTAATCAAAACACACAGAGACAAATAGATAAAGTGTAACAAAAAAAGTTTTCTTTCACTAGTCAGGGAGCGAAATAGCCCAAAATCAAAAAAATTGACTGATTCATGAAAAAAACAATGGTTTTCCCTGTAGTGACTTGCCTTAAACTACAGACACACATTTTTTTGTTAATATGTATATTATTTTATGTAAGTTGCTCTTTATAATATGAAATCTTGTTTATTGAGTTTATTTTACTTATTAGATAAAACATAAGCTCGCAGTTCTTGTCTGATAGACAGTGGTGATGGCAATCTGTGTCAGTCATTCCAGAGCCACCTCTGTTTCCCTGTGGATCTTTTCTGAGGCACTTAGCTGGGATATTCTAGACACATCCTCTGGACTTTTCCAGAGTGGAAATAGATAACCACACCAAATCTACCCTGCGGTACTCATCAACCTGGTTACCAAGGTTACTGCACACCGCCAGGAAACATTAAGCCACAACATGAAAAATTAGATATTGTACAACAAGGAAAGTTAAAAAAAAAAGGCAAGGTTGCAAACCGTATTTTGTGAAGTGCTGAAAACCAAAAAAAAAAAAAAAAAGTTTCATTATTTGGGTAACATTTTAACCCTAGCATAAACGTTAACA
The DNA here is from genome assembly GCA_018155175.1 of Sinocyclocheilus anophthalmus. Lineage (NCBI taxonomy): Eukaryota > Metazoa > Chordata > Actinopteri > Cypriniformes > Cyprinidae > Sinocyclocheilus > Sinocyclocheilus anophthalmus. The sequence continues at coordinate 188,400 of JADLZN010010541.1, forward strand.
TTCGTTTTTATGCATTGTGTAATCATGACTACATGAACAACACTTTTACAGATTTTTAAAAAATCTAGGTTAATATTACTTTTTACATTATGAAATTCTAAAAACATATACGTTGTTCAGATTCATTTTCAAATGTGTAACACGTTTCAATTCAGTAAATCTATATATTTCTGCATACATTTGTACGTTTCATGTTGCTCAATCTTTAATATATTGTTTTTAACATTGGGGGGGGGAGCAATATTATGTTTAAAATTAACATGAATTATATCAATATTAATGACAAATGTATTGTTAGTTCATGATACCTAATGCAATAACCAATTGTAACCTAAGTGTTGCAGTATTTTCTGTCAGCAATCATACCTGTCTTAATTTGATCAGTAATCATGTGCACTTTCTGCAGATCATTTGCTTTAATAATTTAACACTACAATCCATGGCACAAAACAAACCATGACTCTCACTGGTGTTTCCATCCCAAAAAATAAATATAAAATAAAATAAAGAAATTTATTAAAAATTATAATTATTTTTTTTTAATTATGCATTTGCTTTTTCGATCTATTTTAATGCTTCTGGCTGGTGCATCTTCTGATGAAGTGACAGAATGCAGCAGTATGCCTGGGCCAGCAGGACCATAATGAAAAGTAATTAGAATCATTTGGACTCTGGGTTTAGTGAGAATCCTGATTAATTACACGCAGCAGTGAGAACTGACAAACTGCTCTCCCAGGCACTGAAGATCACTGCTGCCAAACAAGCCACTGGCCAAGCCAGCAGATCAAAAACTCAGGCTTTCACCTGCCGCTGCCCCACTTTCAAAATGAAGGACAACATAAGAGGAGAGAGAGAGAGACAGGAATATGGTTTCCAAAGGAAGAAATAGCCTGTACTCATGATACGGGTGAGCATGAGACGGAGTTTCTGCTTCACTGCCATAAATCTAATAAGAGTGAAATTCTTCAAAACATCTTCAAAACTCCAAAATTAAATTCAAGTCAGAAAAAAGAGCACTGGAGGAGGACAGTTATGCATTTGTTACCGAAAAAGTCATGGAGCTTCACACCCTCAGAAACCAGCTACTGCGGTGATCATATTCAGTTTTCTGTATACATCAGTATATTCTTAATGTTCAGTAATGTCTTGTCGAATGTTTATTTTATTCGGTTGTAATTTCGTTTGTATTATATCGTTATATAATTTTATGTTATATATGAATATATAAATATGTTTTCTTCTGTTGGCATTTTAATTGATGCTTTATGAAACAATCATGCAAAATAAAATGCTTTGAAATTGCCACAAATTATAATGGAGAGAAATAGAGAGTCTCACTACTCTGCTGTCTCATCAGCTGTTTTGTTGGTGAACAGCATTGTTTCACTAGGCCTAAACAGGAAAACTGCACTAACCAGCATAAACTAGCTGGTTAACTATGTAAACTAATATTACCTCACCTTTAAACTAGCATTTTCTTCAGTATCGTAAACTGTCCACACTCAACAGATATATTGTTAAACATGTCTGTTTACTTGGTGAGCTCACAAGTAAAAGTAATTCAGCTCACTATTAAAATCTTTGTTAGCCTCTATGTGTTTGACTGAAATGCAGAGACAGCTAGAGAGAGAGATAGTGAGGGAGGGAGGCTAAATATTGCTGTCCTCCAACTGGCAACTAGAGTATTTCTGAAATAGTGCACTCTGTGTGTTTGGTGGTCTTATCTGATTCTACAGGGAGACTTTAATATTTACTGGAAAAACAAAACACAATGTGACACTGGATATGAAATTAATCTCCCTGGAGGAGATGAGAGCAACAGAGCTCCTACTTCAGTAAATTACATGGTGAGATTTGCCAAAACCTCTAGTAAATTAAGTGAATTTCTCTGACAGGCTCTCTGTGATGTAATCTGTTATTGGAACATGTTGAATCCCTCAAACAGACACACACTCTCCAGAAAAACATCACGGCTAAATATTTAAGTACAGGGTCCAGTAATTGATGGTTGAGGTGTCATTTTTAGAAGTGAATGAGACAACAGACTGCAACATTTCATTATCTATCTATCTAGCTATCTACTGTACTCTGGCTGTCTGTCTCTCTATCTATATCTTCTAGCTATCGCTTTTTCATTTGAGCTATCTATCGTTTTCTCGTTCATTCTATCTATCTATTGTTCTGTCTATCTAGTTATCATACTACACTGTAAAAAAATAAATGATCTAGAAATAATGGCAATATGTTGTAACATTAACATCAAATTTAAACTTCATAATTAAAAATTTTAAGTTGTAAAAGATTCAACACGATTTTGTCAGTTTAATATAATTTAAGTTGAAATTACTTCATTCAACAAAACACAACAGTGTGTGTGTCTATTGCTCAATCCATCTATATGTCTGCCCCCATAGTGATTGAAGGATTTTACTATTATAAAGATTTTCCTACATATATAAATAAATCTCATTTGCGTAAGAAATTGCCACATGACGAATCTGCATTTTGGTGGATGACTGGTGTAATGCTTGCCTGTTGTGTGGCATAAAATAGATATTCAGCATTTTTAACAACATACATGAACTGCAGAGAAATCTCAAGATAACGCAAAAACTCAGATGAAGATGTCAATGTCGTGCTTGATGACACCGGTGTTCTGACGATTTGTGCTACCCGCTCAGATTGTGCTACCTCTCATTAAAAAGATAGGTAGCACAAAGCGATAGTGAAAAAATGCTACCTATCAGATTGTGCTACCAGCATCTTATTCATGTGGTTTTAGGCTTTTTTTAATGTCCATACCTACCCCTACCCTCAACCTACCCATCCACACCTGCCCTGACCCTAAACTTACCCTTAAAACAATGCAAATATATTTTTGGTAGCACAATCTGATAGGTAGCATGTTTCGTCGGTATACCTGGATCCGGACAATCAGATAAATGTGATCCACAGGACACAGTCGTTTTATTGGCTCAGTGTTCTACTTTTATGCCGACCATTTATATCCAAATGTTATTTAATTTACACAGAACACAACCTAAAAATAGATTTTGTCGTCTATTTTCAGTAACCTAATACTAAATAGAACGTGTGCGCCTGCCATTGTGCGTTAACTTGAATCAAGCCCACAAATGTCTGTTCGATGATCTTCCCCCCCCCAAACCCCTTCCTTGATTTGCTTAATAAAAGCCTCTTTTGAGATCGTTTTGACATGTTTATTGTGTATTATTTTCAATGTGTTTATTGCCAAGTTTAGTGTGGCAAAATAGAAGCGCGGCAGTAATTCGCGTGCAATGTATCTGGTTACCTTGACAGCCTCACGCACTTGCTTCCGCTGCTCTATCAGAGGTGTAAAAAAAAGAAACACAAAAAAAAAAAAAACAAAAAAAGAATGGGAGATTTACTATAGCAAAACTAAAATGTGTTTAAAAGTGCGATTGACCAAATCGACCTACTCGGTTTGCCCCCCCCCCCAAGCTCAAACGTCAAGCTACGCCTATTGAACCAACCAAAGTGTGTTTTGCTGTCCAATGTTTGTTTGATTAACCATTTTGGCATTGTGTTCTGTCGCCACTTGACATCCAAAGTAAAAACAGGATGTAATGAGGTGATGGTGTGTGCTGATGTCCATTTCCATATGTCTGGCTCTCAGTGTGAGGTGTTTTTAGTTTGTGTCGGTCCCAGCAGGTGATTTTGGTTCTTGTTCTGTATGCGTATGTGCGTATGTGTGAGTTTGTGTTACAGCAGGTACTGCTTCACTACCTCTGTGAGAATGGCTATGTCTGCTTTTAGAGCCCATCAGAGTGACTGGTGACCCATAAGATGGGTGCAGAGTGAGGAAAGAGAGAACACAGAGGAGGGAAGGCTGGAAATACACAAAATGCATGGCACCTTACAAGGAAAGGGGCAGTGAAAGAGAAAAATATACTCGTCGGAGATGATGGTTTGTCTGATATAGTGACTGAACTTTCTACCAGCTGTAGCTGATCTACCCCTGCTCTGACTGACATGCAGGGGAGGAAACGCTGATGCATAATGGAGGTCCTGAGGCCAGATCCTGCTGTGCTGTCGGGTGATACTGTCATATGTGCCAGATGTATCAAATTAAAGATTAGCTGCCACCAGTGGGCCTGCGGTTTGACCACAAATGTTTAAGTTTGTATTGATTAAAACTTGCATTTAAATTGGAAGCGAATAAAACACATTCCTCAGGTTTACACATTGAGAAAAGCATCTTGTATGGAATTGTTTTTATTTGTGCTGCTTATTTTGAAGAGGTAGAGAAGGAATTCGCTCTATAATCACATGACCCTGAGGCTTTGCAGCTTGACTGAATCAAACACTGATGCCATTTAGGGTCCTGTTGTTTTGAGCATGTCTGAAACATTCTGCTCTTGATGAGTTAAGCTGTAAATGATTGCTGTATAGTGATTGTACATAGGTTCAGTCAATGGTGCTTGAGGAAAGCATGCCATTAAAGGCCAAAGCATATATTGCACATCAGTGCATTGAGTGCAATCTAAAGAAACCAGATTCAAGTACTGACCTTTCTCAAACTACTCAAACTTACCGTATGCTCAGTTTAATTTCTTCTTTTTCTTATTCTTTCTCTTCCACCTGTATAATCTTTATTATAAATTTGGATATACAGGAATATATTTTAATCTTAAGTTATATATCTTAATATCTATGATAAATATTTCATTTGTAGTTTTAATTAAGTTTTAAGGTATACTGTACAATAATTCACAGACAGAGCTTTTCTGATAGTTTTCTGTTAGTATTTAGTGTTTTATAATTATAGTGTCAGACCGTTATATTAATTAAATTACATTATATAATATTATATATAATAACTGTCTGTACATTTGTACATTACAAATGTACATTTATAATGTTAAATCTGTACATATATAAATGAGCACATGTTTTGTAGTTATAGATGTGAATATAGCTGCAAATTCAGATATTTAAGTGTAGCTCTGAATAGACGGATAGATGAAAAAAATAAATAGATGTTTACACTTTACAATAAGGATTCATTAGATCATTAGTTTTTTAACAACATTTATTAATGTTACTTTGTTTGTTTATTGTTAATTCATGTTTGTTCATAATACATTATGCTGACTTATACAACTTGAAATGTGAATGTATTAGTATTTGCAGAAATTAATAATATTAACCTAGATTCATAAATGCTTGTAAAATCACTGGAGCTGTGAAGTCTCTTCATGCTTCAAACGCTCCACCATCATCCCCGTCCCAAAGAAACCCAAAATTACTGGACTTAATGACTACAGACCTGTGGCTCTAACGTCTGTGGTCATGAAGTCTTTTGAAAGACTGGTGCTGGCCCACCTGAAGGACATCACTGGACCCTTGCTGGATCCTCTTCAGTTTGCCTACAGAGCAAACAGGTCTGTGGACGATGCAGTTAGCATGGGGCTGTATTATGTTCTGCAACATCTAGACAGACCAGGACTTATGTGAGGATCCTGTTCGTGGACTTTAGCTCGGCCTTTAACACCATCATCCCCAAACCTCCTCCTGCCCAAACTAACTCTGCTCTCTGTGCCCACCTCCGTCTGTCAGTGGATCAACAGCTTCCTGACAGACAGGCAGCAGCTAGTGAGGCTGGGAAAATACACATCCAGCACCCGTACGATCAGCACTGGAGCTCCTCAGGGTTGTGTTCTCTCCCCACTGCTTTTCTCCCTGTACACTAACGACTGCACCTCTAAAGACCCCTCTGTCAAGCTCCTGAAGTTTGCAGACGACACCACACTCATCGGCCTCATTCAGTATGGTGATGAGTCTGCTTACAGACAGAAGGTCGAGCAACTGGCTGTCTGGTGCAGTCTCAACAACCTGGTGCTCAACATGCTCAAAACTGTGGAGATGACTGTGGATTTCAGGAGGAACCCCCCTGCTCTCCCTTCACTCACCATCATGGACAGCACTGTGACTGCAGTGGAGTCATTCAGGTTCCTGGGCACCACAATCTCTCAGGACCTGAAGTGGGACACTCACATTGACTCCATTGTGAAAAAGGCCCAGCAGAGGTTGTACTTCCTTCGCCAGCTGAGGAAGTTCAACCTGCCACAGGAGCTGCTGAAACAGTTCTACTCCGCCATTATTGAATCTGTCCTCTGCACTTCAATAACTGTCTGGGTCAGCTCAGCTACCAAATCTGACCTCAGAGACTTCAGAGGGTAGTCCGGACTGCTGAGCGATTCATTGGTACAACCCTCCCTTCTCTCCTAGAACTGTACTCGTCCAGAGTGAGCATAAGGGCTGGCAGAATCACTCTGGACCTCTCACATCCAGCACACTCCCTCTTTGAACTGTTTCCATCTGGTCGACGCTACAGAGCTCTTAGCACCAGAACGGCCAGACACAGGAAGAGTTTCTTCCTTCAGGCAATCCATCTCATGAACACCTTACAATAATTGTGGAACACACACTATTTATTCACTCTTACACTTATTTATCTAACACACACACTCACTCTACATTTCAATTTGCACATAATATAACTGTACATACAACTGTCTATTGTTATAAACCTGTACAAATACAATTGTCGATTTTTTTTTTTTTTTTTATTTTTTTTTATTTTTTATTATCTGTGTTTTTGTTCTGTCACTCTCATTCTGTTACACTGTGGAAGCTTCAGTCACAAAACAAATTCTTCGTATGTGTAAACATACCTGGCAATAAAACTCATTCTGATTCTGATTCTGATTCTAAAAGTTTATTTTATTATTTCATGATATCTAATGCATTAACTATTATTAATGAATTGAACCTTACTGTGAAGTGGTGTTGATGCAATTTAATGTTCAAGCATATTGACAGGCAGGAGCAAGCTATGTTATTAAAAACATGTAGTAATGCCATTCAGAATAATTAACATTTGTAAATGATCGTTTTTTCTACCTGAATTAAGCCAAATAGGCCACAATATAAACCTGTTGACATCCATATTTTGGTATTAACTGTTTTTTTTATTTATTGGCTTGTTGTCTATCTTTTAAAAAAAATAGCTATGTGGACGATGCTGTGGTCTCCCACTGTGGTTGAAACTTCACAGGTATGGAATACTAATGGGAGTTTCTGCAGCCGAGGGATGCGAGCGATTATTCCAGCCTTCAGCCTCACTGCGACTGGAAGCATTGGGATGGATGGTAGGAGACAGGGACAGGTGAGGGAGGACTGGAGGGTTGTATTTCTATCTTCACCTTGCCCCACTCCCCTGCAGAGATCTGAGGGCATATTTCCAGGCCCTGCTGGGAGAGCTCATTGGGTCCTAATCATGCCCTATCCTTGGCCTCATATAGGGAGATGAATGTGGTGTCTGATAAAGGAGAGGTACGGTTAGATGTGTGCACATGTAATATTTCTTACCAGCTTTAGGGCAAAAATCAGAATTGGTTCCTGCTTGTGAGTTTGATATTTTGTTTTCTGCATCTTTGTGTTGTGTGCCACTGTACTGAAAGGCACTAGATCAGTGGATCAAAAAAAAGAAAGAAAAAAAAGAAGTGGCAGGTAGAAATTGTTTTTGACATACTGATCTCAATTTGTAGTTGCTAAAGCCTCACCGTGCACCAAGTTTCCAGTGACAAGTAACAGTGCACTTCGCAAACCCATAAAAATATTAGCACAACACTAATTAACACTCTTTTAACATTTACTTAACAAAATAAATTACATGGTCATCCATCAAAGGTGCTCACAAATTGCAACGTAATGACTACAGTAGTTGTTCAATTCATAAAAAATGTAAACTCGAATGTTTGTGGTAGCTGTGTTCTTTATTTAGCAACTTGTTAGCAACTTACATTTAAAGGCACAAACCAGTTTTAAACGTTCATGTTTGAGGTGACAAATGTGAAAAGGTTTCTTCAGGTAATTACAGTTTTAAAAATATATATTTTTATTCTAACTGGTGCAATGCAGCATATGATGCTGCACTTTGCTGGATGGTTGGCTGGTTTCTCATGTATTTTAATTACATTGGAGAATTTGTACACTAAATAAAAATCTGAAATTTTGAAATTATATGATAACATTTCCCACATTTTTATTTACTTGGCCTTTCATAATGTATGAAACAAAGACACAAAATGAATCATTTTAATAATGGCTGTTTTAACTTCTACAAATCATAATGCTAAATGATAACCAGTATAATACAAAACATGTTCAAAAGTTTGGGGTCGATAAGCTTTTTTGGTAATAGCACGTTATTTCGATAGTCCACTTTAGACTTTCTATTAACAGCAAGTAACTTTGCAACTACGTGTCAACTAGCAGTCTTTAGAGTATTAGTAGACTGTCTGCTTTATATCTTCTAACACTTTCTTTGTTAACTTATTCTACTAACCCTAAACCTACCCTAAGAGTCTACTCTGAGAGTTAGTAGACATGTTGTTGCAAATTAATGAGAATTAGTTGACATGTAGTTACAAAGTTGCTTATAGTTAATATAATGTCTAAAGTGGACTATCAAAATAAAATGTTAACCGATTTTTTTTGTCAGTTTTTGAAAGATGTCTCTTATGCTCAACAAGGCTGCATGTATTTGATTAAAAACTACAGTAAAAACAGTACAAGTACCACCACTTAAATTCTGTTTTCTATTTTAATATATTTTAAAATCAAATGTATTCCTTTGATGCAAAGCTGATTTTTCAGCATCATTACTCCAGCCTTCAGTGGCACTTGTTTAGTCAGACATCATTCTAATATGCTGATTTGAATGCTCAATATAATTTTTTATTATCATCAACATGTTTTTCAGGATCCTTTGAATGAATAGAAAGTAAAAAAAATAGCATTTATTTGACATGAAATATGTATGTATAAACTAATGATGAATTACTTTGAAACCAATTTGGATGTAAATATGCATTTGAATGTATTTGAATTGAAAAATTGAATTACAATCATAATATGCTCAGGAACTAAGAACAAATTCAATCAAATCACGAGTAACAATTGTCCACGGTTCGCATCTGTTGGCACACAGATGTCACCTCTGTCCTAAAGGGAGAGCTGCAGATGTGCAAATGGTGAATGGTGGCCATACTGCCATGTTTCATGGCTCAGATGTTCATTGGCAGTCATCAGCGCAGTGTGACACCTTCTTGGCCACATGTCGAGCTGCTTTTTAAAACAGGGCAAATTAATGCTGGCATTCTGTCCTTTCCATCATGCATTGGCACAAAGATGGGCATGGTTGGAGACCTGTTTGTTCCGTGCCAACAGCATGCTAATTAATAGATTGGAAGTAATGAGCTAATTTATGAGACAAATTAAAAATTAATGTTCAGGTATTAAGACACATTTGGACAACAATCAGAAAATAGACACAAAGCAGATAAAAGATTTATTAAAAAGTATGAAAAAGCCAATTAGAACATTGTTTTTCATTTAAAAACGATTTAAAATGCAATTAAATCCCTCAGCACAATCCTTCTCATAAATAACTAACAGAGTTAGAACTTTATAGAATGGAATATAGTTTCAGATAACAGGTGCTCTTATTGCTGCAATAAACTCCTGAATCAATTTTTCCCAGCCTTTTTTTGTTGTTGTTCTTCAGTTCTCTGAATTAGTAAAGCGCAATGCACCTTTATCAACACCAAACCAGAAATGTGTGCCTTTATTGTAGTCGCATATTATATTGGTTATCATTTAGCATTAGCATTCATATTAAAATTATTATTCACTTCAGAATCAGAATCAGAATCAGAAAGAGCTTTATTGCCAAGTATGTTTGCACATACAAGGAATTTGTTATAGTGTCACAAGCTTCCAGTACACGGAGACAACAACACACAGATAATAAAAATGATATGTGAATAAAATACACATGCATAAATATAAACCACAACAAAATAATAAATTGTATGTACAGGTGTGCTATATATGGAATAAAATAAAATAAATAAAATAAAAGTTTGTAGGTATGTACTAGATTTTAGGGTTATAATAATGGATAGGGTTAGTGCACATACTGTCTTTATTTCACAATGGTAGAACACATTGAACTGTTCCGAAGGTAGTTCCTGGGGAACGATCTGTTCTTCGTGCCTGTTGGCCCTGGTACGTCGGTGCTCTTAACCCGACCAGATAGGAGTAGTTTCAAAAAGAGATGGCTTGATGGAATGGATCCAGAGTGATGTTCTGAGCCCGTGCCTCACTCTGGATTTATAAAATAAGTAAACAAATTTTTGGGAGGTGGTCGTCAAGAGTGAAAAGAAGGGCACCAAATGAGATCCTTAAAAATCCCATCAGAATATCAGGTGATAGACCTTTCTTCTTAGTACTATCCTGATGTGACTGGAGTTGGTACTCACAGGCACAACGCGACACTCTGACTTGCGTGCGCGACAGGAACAGACTCGATGACGGGTCGTGTGCCACTTTGTGGCAAAATATCATTGTTTTTTTATATCATATATTTATTTTATCTTTGTGATTATGTACTGTATTATTACTGTGGTATGCCGCACGTTCGGCAATATCTTGACCATCTATGATAACTGATGTTCTTTGCTTTTGTCATGTGCGCGTCCTTGGCTTGGGAAGGCGCTATATAATAACTTATATTATTATTTATTATTATTATTATTATATGGCAGTAAGTCAATACATGTGGGTGGTGTTATTATTTTTTCATCATTCAGACTTGTTTTAAGTTTTTTCCCAATTATGTGCTTTTTTATGTGTGCATGCTGAGATTTTATAGATCTGGCTTCTATTGTATACTGCTTTACTTCATTTTGGCAAAAGTACGGTGTGAAATGAGTGCATGATTAACACACACACACACACACACACAAAAAAGTACATATCCTCACAAATGAACACAAATGACTAATTTAGTTTAATTTTTTGTTTCCTCCGAATAGCGGGTTGAGAATCTGTTGTGTGAATCAGGTGGTCAGTTAACTGATAGAACATCCTGGGAATCACTAAATAATAGACATAAAATATATTTATTTGCATCCTAAGTCACAAGACAGTATTTCAGTAAGTCAGTCTTTTGCTCTGAGTTAAAACTGAAAGCCACAGTTTAATACTGGGCTGCAGTTACATAGCTGCTTATTGGAATCTACCCCTGAGAGACATAAATCCAAAAACAAATCCAAACCAGTCACGACTTTCAGAGTGACGCACAAAAGACCTTAGGAAACAGAGAGCTGCATTTCCAATACGGCAACAGCAGGATCCTGAGGCCAAACATTTCAGCCATGCCAAACCTTCAATCCATGCGGATGGACATGCAACACAGAGCATCCACACATCTCTCTCTCTCTCTCTCTCTCTCTCTCGTTCTCCTTCCCTTGCTCTCTATCCATCTCTCTCTGATCCACACACACAATTTAATGAGGCAGCACTAAAGTGCTTATTGTACTCTATTGAGTTCTTACTAATTGGAGGTCTTGAGGGACAGAGATGGCAGCATTACTTGGTAATTTTATCCTTTATATGTCCCGCAATTACAGGGAGTATTTGTGCTTTCTAATGGTATTTAAAGTGTTGAACGTCTTGTAAATAGGCGTGTGGAACATTATCTGAAAAAAGGAACGGTTTACTCAGTTTTCTCGAAAGAAAGGTAAAATTGATTGCATTGTTGTTTTAGTGCAAAAGGTTTAAAATGGACTGACACAGTTCTCTTTGGAATATTTGATTCTGATGAGTCAATGGCAGCATCCAGCGGTCAAATAACAACGCTGTATAACAGACCACTCTGTTATCTCTTTATATTATCTGTGATCACTCTAAAATCACTCACACTCACTAACTCATTTCATACAAACACAACTTGTGCCATTTTGTGTCTTAGTTATTGTATTGAAAATGACCTCAGAAGACCAAAGTCTTGAAATTACTGTAATGATGCAGTGTTTGTCTTGTTGTTAGTCGGATTATTTGTACATCGTAATGGACTAGTTTTTCTTAGAGGAAGCTTTAAGATAATATACAGGTACAGCGCACTCTTAGAAAAAAGGTACAAAGCTTACCTTATTTACCTCGAATTGGTACATATTAGTACTCAGTGCTGGGTAGTAACTGATTACATGTAATCTGTATTATGTAATCAGATTACAATTTATTTGTAACTACAATTTGTAAGTAATCTACCAGCACTGTTAGTACTTTAAAGGTACGTATTAGTACCTTTTGAAAGGGTACTGCCCCAGTGGCAGTTTTGTACTTTTTTTTTTTTCTGAGAGTATAACATTATTAAATCATTTCTCAAATTAGTATTTTGAGTCCTTTTTATTTATTGGGTGAATATTTGTGTAATTAGATGGATAATGTACAGCCTCCCTGTCATCATGCCTTACATTATGAGTTGTATTTTTATTCCTGGCAACCAGTCTCCTACATTGTGTTATTTCCATGTTTTGCAGCAGCCCACAGTCTCTTTCTTTTCACATAATAAAATAATTTTACTAATAAAATCAATATTTCATATCAACTTACCCAATAAGTAAAAAAAATAGAAGTGTAATGAGTGTGATACTGAATGGTCAGCCAGTCTTTATTGCTTTGTGTTGAAGTTCATTTTGTCATGATGACCAGCTGACTATACATTATCTCTCAACATTCAGTGTAATAACAAGACAGTCCAAAATTCAAACTCCTACAAAACTGGCATCTCTTTAGGGAGAATGAATGAAGGCGGAAGCATTGCTGCAAGCGGAAAATCTTCCATGCTTCTTCATCAGTGTGCAATGGACGTTGATAAGTGCTCCAACAATAGCCTACTGCATAACAGGAGTGTTTCCCATGTGGAGTGTGTGAGAGGGGAATAATAGGATCCCTGTGGGCTCATTTGCCTGGGTTTTGCCCACAATGTCTGTGCCAGTTTAAGCCAGACTCACAAACACATGAAGCTTGGCCCCTCTTTGCTGATCCAGTTCAGTCACCAAGGACATGATGACTCTAATGCAATCTATTACACGCTGTTGCAGCACATTAAATGATGAGGAGTGATCATTTGGATATGTTGAAAGATTGATTAAAAATTAGTTTTAGAATGTCTTACGGACAAACAAATTAATTTCACATGCAAACACGTTAATCACATGTGGGAGCATGTAAAATGTATGTGTAGTTGTGTAGTGTGATCTCATGAAAGTAATGTGAGGCTTGAAATTTGCATATGTCATCACATGTGAAACAAAATTCACATTTGAAATTCTTTTTTTTCCCTGTAACTGATGGATCTCAGCTAAAATCTCAGGGAATCTCAGGGAAAATTATTTTAGATTATTTTTCATTTTAAATTATAACATCTCAAGCTTGGCACATTTGCTACTCGTTGAACAATGAACTCGATATCTGTGACCTGGTGCTGTTAATGTGCATTCATTAGACTCCTGTCTGTTCAAAACAGCCACTAGTCATGTATTCATTAGCCCCACAGAGTTCAATACGTCAGACAGTCCTCAGTAGTGTGCATCAATCCTAAATGAGCCTCTTTTTGTGAGCCTGATGTTGTCTAGTATGAACTCCTTGAGCATTTAATCTGCTGTGTTGCATCTCCAGAAATGAGTTTTATGACCAAATTGAACTATTTCTTATCACGTGTGTGTGTGTGGGAACATGGAAGCTTGAGTGTGTATGTGTGCAAAGCTGGCATCCATGGTTATTTGATTGTGCAGCATTTCTATTTAGATTGCTTTTCGCTGTTTGCCAGGGCTGAAGGGCACTGCAGTAAATTGCATTTCGTAGCAGTATAAGACGGTGAGATTTACAGTGGCCAAACTATTAATTAGAGTCTTTTGTCACCCGAATCAACCTCTTCACACCAACACAACCCACGTAGCCCCTAGTGTGGTGTCTTTGGCAGGTCCTGATAATTTTCCCTGTAAACTCTCGCTGTAAAAGTTTTTTTTAAATTTAAATATAATAACTTATCAGCAAGTACTTTCACGGTTACTTGATTTAGCCATCCTTTCCTACACACAACTTGGATAAAGTGAGTGAACTGCATCATAGAAAAATAAACGTACTTACTATGTTCACTAGTTTGTATTTATGTTTGCTACCACGCACACTTTGCTTTATGGCATACAATAGATGTGAATGAAAATAATCGCCGTCTCAAACTCACCACATGCTGATGTAGCCAAATAAAACATATGCTGGATATATGAATCATTGGCATTCCATTATGCACACCAAAATTACTTTCAGTATGGACATAATGTGAAATCTGACACACAGAAATTTGCTCTGTTATCGTTATGTGAATGAATCTTTACAGAGTCATACAAAATTGAATCTTTGTAGCCTTCTGTGAAGAAAATGATTGTGATTAGTTTTTAGTTTTTGCCATAACATACTTAATTAAGGGTTTGTTTACACTTATAGTTCAGTTCTCTTTGTTCTTGCTTTTGTTCTGGATCAAAAAAGAAAATTATACATTTAGTCCTGGTTCACTTAGCATTCACAGTCATGTTTAACAAACAAACCTGAAGATACAAAACACAAGGCATAAAGAAAAGGTTACAACCTGCTTGGACAGCTTTTATGACGTGTATTTAGCAAACTTATCGAACATCCAAGACAATGTTGTGTGCTGGGCTAAATGCACTGGTTGAATGAGTATATGCACATAGTGTATGGTGGCATAACTCACAACTTGTAAAATGTGTAAAGGAGTGAAAACAGCATTCCGATGCCTGTACCAAACTGTAATGGGCAACATAATGGAGAACCATAAGAAGAACCAGGTATGCTTGAACATTTTGTCCTTTTTGGGTCACATCTTGAGACATCATGTACTGCTTTTGGTTTGTTTAGATGTATTTGGTCTGTGTTATTTTCATATAATGTATCAGTATGGGTTGGATATTGTTTGAATTTTAGCAATTCCAATTCTGCTTATTGATCCCAGTTTTGAACACACAAGCAAATTAGGAATAGCACAAATAAATTCAACTCTGAAACTGAAATCAAATGTAAAATAAAACCGCATAGTTTTTCTTTTAGATATAAAATATAGATTAATCTTTATTAAAGTAACAAAAGTTGTTCAGTCAAGATCAGTGAGTGATTTCTTTGAATGGTAACTTTATTTGCTGACACTGACTTCTGGAGTTATTCCTGATTGGCAGTGTTCATTGTCTCCAATGGCAAGATGCTTCTTGTCAGAGCACTTTTTCAGTTGTTATGAAATGAAACTTAATATTGTGACCCTCTTCTCCCCCTGCTTCTCTTCCCTGAATGACCCTCTTTATTACCCTACTTTCTCTAAGGTGACTGAGCTTGCGCCTCTCGGCTCCATGCTGGATCACTTGCGAAAGACCCTGGGCCATTTCCTCATTTCCACTTTGAGTCACTACACCATCCAGATATCCAATGGCATGGCCTACTTAGAGTCCAAACGCTTCATCCACCGAGACCTGGCCGCCAGAAACATCCTCCTGGCTTCCAGTGAGCATGTCAAAATTGGTGACTTCGGACTGATGAGGGCGCTGCCTAAGAATGATGACCATTACGTCATGCAAGAGCATCGCAAAGTTCCATTTGCCTGGTAAGGGAGAGGGTTGGAGAGAATGGATATATATTTACAATTTAAGTGTTTGTTTGCATGTGGTTTGAATCTTTCGAGAAGGATACGAAGAGCTTTAAATGATTGGTGATTTTGTTTGTAGGCATGACGTCCAGAGCTCAGGATTCGAAAAAAAAAAAAAAAAAAAAAAAAAAAAACTGAATTTGAAATTAGGTCATTGTTTGTGGCCACTTGATTTGATTACTGAAGCTGTGCATGATCCTCATGTACATTTTCCCCCTTGTTGAGTTGGTATTTACGGCATTTTATTCTACTGACCTAATATTCTAATGGTGTTTTTTTCTTACATAGGTGTGCTCCAGAAAGCCTGAAGACACGCACGTTTTCTCACGCCACAGACACATGGATGTTTGGTGTGACACTTTGGGAAATGTTTACCTACGGTCAGGAGCCGTGGCTGGGTCTAAATGGTAGTCAGGTACCCCTCCTCATACACTCTGAATTTTCCAATTATAAACATCTGCCTAATAAAAGACCAGCTTTGATATTTGACAGTAATCCCAAAAATCAGACAATTAGAGCCTAATATTGGATTTGCTTCTCAATAGTGATCATTATTGCATTTATTTACTGAGTTTAGACAATCATGAGAAAAAATTTAATATGTGTTTGTGACAGATCCTCCATAAAATAGATAAGGTGGGTGAAAGACTGCATAAGCCTGAGGACTGTCCTCAGGACATCTATAATGTCATGATGCAGTGTTGGGCCCAGAAACCAGATGACAGGCCTACCTTTGTGGCTCTAAGGGAATTTCTAGTGGAGACCATGCCTACAGACATGAGGGCCCTGCAAGACTTTGATGAACCTGACAAGCTTCAAATCCAGATGAATGATGTCATTACCATCATAGAGGGCAGGTGAGCTCTTATACCATAGAATGTGATGGGGCTTATGGATTTATGATTATGACATTCATATTATAGTGAATGATTTTAGGGCAGAAAAATATGAAAACAAGTCTACCCCAGTGGTTCCTGGTGTTTACATAATTTTTACAGACATTCATGATTTACTAGATAATAATAATGAATAAGAATTTTTTAATTTTTACGATTATCCGAAAAATATTCAGTTTGGCATAACTAGAAAAATGTATGTTCATTATAAAAATGCCCATGGAAATTAAAGGATAGTACACCCAAAAAAATAAAATAAAATCTGTCGTCATTTACTCACCCTCAAGTTGCTCCAAACCTGTATTAGTTGCTTTCCAAACAGCTCACGGTAGCCCATCGACATAATATGAAAAAAAACAAAAAAACAATTTAACTCAGTGGCTACCATCAACTGTTTGTTTACCAACATTCTTAAAAATATCATCTTTTGTGTTCCACAGAAAGTCATACAGATTTGAAACAACATGAGGGTGAGTATAATGACAGAATTCTCCAGGTCTAGAAATAACACTTCTAAAATTGTTTTCTCATATAATCAGGTGTTCCAAGATTGTGAGAATCCTGGATCTTCAAAGGAAACAGTTGTTAAGGGGGTGAATTAAAATAAGAAATATCTTGATTTTTAAATGTTTTATTTATACATTTAAAAATCAATAATATAATCTTAATATTATTTAAAATAAGAACCAATAGAATTAAATAAAAGTAATCTTGAGGCCCCCTTGGAAGTCTGGTCTAGACCTAGAGATGGGAATTGTAATCAATTTAATTCTTATTCAATAATTGCTCCGACTGATTCCCGACTGAAGAATCTGCTCATATGATTCACTCTTTCGGGAATCACACAATACTGATTGCATAAACAGTTCAAGAACTGTCAAAATTATAATAATTGAAAAGCCCTCTTTAATGAAGCAGCCAAATGAGATGCTAAGTTTTTGTCTTCAAACTGTCTTTGTGGGGGGGGGGGGGGGGGGGGGGGGGGGGGGGGGGGGGGGGTGGGGGGGGGGGGGGGGGAGGGTTCTGCAGGCAAGAACTACTGGTGGAGAGTCAAACAACTACCCTAACGTTGGTCCTTTCCCATGAACACAGTTCACGTCGTGGCAGTTCTTTCTGCCCCTGCAGAATCCTTCCACTGAAGAACTTTTTCATTCACACGCCCTTGATACCTACCCCTCACCGTCGCTGCTGGGGCTTTCCTGACAGGATTGATGAGTGAGTCTCTTAAACGTAATCTCACATGTACATTCTGTATTTTCTGTAGTTGTTATTGCATTCTCTGAAATAATTAGTTTTAATTGGTGATTATCCAGTGTTTTTTCAATTGCTAGTGGCAGTTTTTAAGGAATAGAGTGGCTCTATTCTTGTGTATGTTCTTTTTTGAGAGCTTACATATTAATTGGCCACACAGTCACGGTTATCGGCTTAACTTTGGCTGATTAATTGTATCACTGGCTGACCAATGTATCATTCTATCGCTGGTTTAAACATATGTCTGTATCACAGTGACATTATTGGTTTTGTGTGTTATGTAACCAGTGTTCTCACAAAACATGTTCATGTTCTGCTAACCTCCCACAGAACCACACCTCTCTTTTAATAAGCTGTTCACAAAACTACAGCACATTTTAATAAATGTCACATTAATATAGATCAGAGTAGGGCTCCCTGAGATGAAAGAGGAAATAATACCTAACTTGTTCATTTGTAGTGAGCACTAGCCTGCAAAGTGTAACTCTATAGACTAGAGGGCCTGCAGCAGCAGTTGTATAATGTCTTCACTGAGTGAGATGAAACCTTGCGGGTCACACACTGAATTGACTGATACTTCTGTCATGGCCAATAAGTAAAGTGCCACTTTCATTATCATGGAAGTATTTGCACACGAGGACAGCATATAAGCACTTTGCTTCATCAGCACAAGGTGGCAGTAGAACACAGTACACTCTGTGTTTACTATAAACTTGGCTGCATCAACTGATATCACAGCTGTAAATACCTCCATAAAACATCCAGTGAAATAAAAGGGCTGCTGTTCAAATCTGAAATGTCTTTTTACTACTTTGGTTATACAGTGTCATTAAAAATTTGTTTGGCAGAGTTCCAGAGCCTGTTTTTCTTGTAAACTTAGGTCTAAGAAATGATCTCCTATATACACTGATGGACTGCTAAATGCTTCTGTCATTCTGTTTCTATTGCAGTCTTTATCTTGGGAATCCTATGGATCCTCCAGATGTGCTGCGGCTGGAGCTGAACTCTGCCAGACCAACTCAACTCCCTGGACACACTAAGAGTGAGCAAATGCCTTTCAATTAGTAATGTGCAAACATTAATAAACAGGCTTTCCATGGCCATAGAAAAACTAGAAATGTCAAGGCATTTTAAAATTGTTTTCAGGCCAGAATAAATCATGTAATGTAAAACTTTTTTTATCACGGTTTAAACAAAAATACTAGGCAGCACAACTGTTTTACTGATAAGAAATATTTTTTCTCACTCAAATTTGTAAATGCCGCTATGAGCTAAAACCTAGAACAGAAATGGTTAATAGATATTGTGATGACGTCTGATGAAGAGCTTTTAGACTCGAAACATCACCTGTGGTGAGAACATAATTACATATTTTTCTACTTTTGGAGCTGTGGTGTGCCAACTTTGATTTTCCTGTTTTAATAGACATTGTGACCAGTGAGGAGGCAGTTCACCAAAGAGTACAACCAAAGAGAAGAAATACTTGAACGATTTTTTTCCCTGTTTAGAACAAAGCAAATAAACTACAGATCAAGCAGATCGGATTATCAGTCAATCAGGACATGGCGCGTTTACACTTGGCAACATCAACTGACTTCTCTATCTGGATAACCGATGGGATCTGTCTTTCCCGCGCAATATTTAAATAAGTCTGCAGAGGATGGCCCCGGTGCAAAGTCGACGTGGTGGGTTTTCTTTTGAAAACCATTTTCAGTCGCGGGACATTTTACAAATCCCGAAAAATTAGGAGAATGAGGAGGCTGCAGTTATTAATAAGGTGGATAGATTCCGTTGTGGAAACGGTAAAAAGAAACATATTCCTTCTGACAGTTCGCGAGAGAGGGGGCAGGGTTTTGCGTGATGTCCACCTGCGAATGCAGACACGATGGCTGGATTGCGTTTACATTACACTGAGATCCGATCACAATGCGTCCTCGACTACCTCTGGAACAGCACACGCTGATCGGATAACATTCCTATCAGAAGCACGTTTACACTTGTCTTTTCAATGTGTATTTGGACAGCATTCGGATACAGGTCACATGTTAATGCCAAGTGTAAACGCAGTTTATTGACTCCAAAAATAACTCCAACCTCTCAAATTAAAAACAAAAATATTTTTGCCATTTCCAGTTCACTGCTTCTTTAATACAGGTCCTCATGCTTTGTGCTTTTTGTTCTTATTGTTATGTTGTTGTTTTTCCTTTTCCGACCTGCTTTTTTGCATATGCTATCTTTAACTTGCTTGCTTGCTCTGCAGAGGAGCCTCCCCCTCGGCTCCCTCAGCCATCTTTGTTGGTTAAGAGTAAGTGTGGACCCTCAGTTCAGTTTAAGCACTGCTCATGCCCCCTCTGTTCACTGCTAGCACCCCTACTCAAAGGTACAGCACATCTGTATTGTATGCATTTGTGTTTGCTCTTTCACTCCCTCTATTTCTCTCTTCAGTTGCTCTAGTTTTGAAGTTATCTGTTTGTCGTGTGTTTACTGTGGTCTCATGCATTGACATGATGTTTGGTAAACAGTTGATCCCATAGTGCCAATTTTTCACCCAAATGATGCTGGTTACAGAGCTGGTATGGCAAGGGATCTGCAAATCTCTCTAAGAACTGGCCTGCATTTCACTGACTTGAAAGTTGAATGATGACATAACTATGTTATGTTAATAACTATGACATAACATGTTGTACTCTGTCAAACATGGTGGCCTATACTAACATACAAATAGTACCATATTAATGTATTTACATATTTTGCTCATATTACAATGCTGTTACATTCTTTATTAGTAGAGACATAGACTTGTGTATGTTACATTTTCATTTTACTTTGAATGTGGGTGGGTCAATGAAACTTATTTGTACTTTTTAACTTTAGGATTAGTTAAGTTAATATTGTATTTTCATTTAACATGTTTTTCCTTTTCTATTTATTTAATTTTTTCACCAAAAAATTAGTTTGAGATCAAACAATAATTTGTAGATACCGGCAATATTGTCACAAACCCTTGTAGTTGAAGACTGAACCACCATTTTTGTATGTAGAAACCAAAGATTTCTATCTGTTAGCATTTCCGTTCATGTCAGTGGCAGTTGCTTACCTGGCACGATGAGACCATGTTAATCTGCATAACCTAGACCTTTGGTAGAATCGCTTAGTGCTGGCACCCATCCAAGTATTCGTGAAGACACAGTATGAGACATGTTAGTGTACATTAGTTTCTCTGGAGGAATGTTAGATATACTGTACCTTCATGACTGTTCTAATATGTGCTCATATTTTAACCCTGAAAAATACTTCTTCTGTTTTACAGTTCCTGTCATTAAATTACATTTCAAGCTCAACAACATTTTTTACATTTGTTTTTGTCATGTGACTAGAACCCTCCTACGATGCTGTTTCTGTGGACGAGGACC
Organism: Sinocyclocheilus anophthalmus; assembly: GCA_018155175.1. Classification (NCBI taxonomy): domain Eukaryota; kingdom Metazoa; phylum Chordata; class Actinopteri; order Cypriniformes; family Cyprinidae; genus Sinocyclocheilus; species Sinocyclocheilus anophthalmus. The sequence goes on from JADLZN010010541.1 coordinate 209,570, forward strand.
AAACTTCAGCAGGCCTTCAGCGGCTCTCTTTGAAGAAGAAGGGACTTAAGCTCAAACCAGCTGCCTGGGTCTGTGCTACCAAATTAGGTGATCGTTCCACATACAGTGTGCGGACTCCAGGGGGCAGCACTCCCACAGAATTCTCTCTCATTGACTTTGGAGAAGAGTTTCCATCGGCCACACCTTCACCCTCTCCTGTGGTGGAGCTTCAGATCCCAACCCTGGCTAAACTGGCACTTGAAGCAGAGAACATTTTAGACAGAACTCCTCCTCAGAGCCCCTCACGCTCTCTACCCCGCCCCCTTCACCCTACCCCAGTGGTGGACTGGGATGCCCGGCCCCTCCCTCCACCCCCAGCCTATGACGATGTAGCACAAGATGAGGATGACTTTGAAGTAAGCTCCATCAACAGTGCAGAATGTGGAGCTGATGAACCATGCTCTCCACGTACATCCTGCACTCCCACTGGAGAGTGTAAATCTCATGTACAAGACAATTTATTTTTGCCCTGCTGGCAGAGCAATGCTAGCACCTTTTCGCAGTCTGCTGAGATCTTCCAAGAGCTGCAGCAGGAGTGTATGAGGCACCTCAATGTACCTGTGACCTCTACCAGCCCTGGTCTGGAGCCACACCACCAGATAGTCCTTACTTTTTCTGAGGACAAACCCCAGATACCACCACGTATCCCTATACCACCCCGTCCAGTTAAACGTGCAGGTGGCGATTATGCTCGCTGGTCTGGTGAGCTGTCTCCAATCTCTGGAAATGAGGATCATAAGGAGTGTCCACCCCAGATTCCCCCAAGAGATCCTCTCTCTCAGCCGGGCTCTCGCACGCCAAGTCCACATGTGGGCTCCCCTCAGACTTGCAGCAGCCTCTGCTCAGCTTCCTCCAACTATGGCCCATCCTACCTCTCCACCTCACCTGCTAAACTAATGCAAACCACTCAGAGCTTCGCCTCCGATCCCAAATATGCTGCTCCCAAGGTCATCCAGGCACAGGGCAAAGATAAGGAGCCAGCCAAAGGGCCCTGCATTCTGCCTATCGTACGTGATGGCAAGAAGGTCAGCAACACGCACTACTACCTCCTGCCTGAGAGGCCTCCGTATCTGGACCGCTACAATAAGTTCTTCAAAGAGGCGGAGAGTGGTGAGGAAAAGAAGCAGGTAAACACAGCCACTGTCAAGCCCATGATTCATCAACAAGGGGAGCTCAAGTCCAATTTCTCCTCCAATAACACCAGCAGTCTGACGGGCTCTGGATATAGAGGGGGGCTGAAGAACTCTCTCAGCCTGTGCCGAGTAAGTTCTGATGACTCATTTAACCGGTCTGACAGCACCAGCAACAATGACAAAGTCAAACTGGTGAGAGATTTGAAGATTTATATTAAACAGATTCATGTTATTATTTTTTGTTTTCTTGAAACTTTTGTATGCATCCAATATAAGCTGTCGTGTTCTTTTTATGGCAGAATGATTCTTGAGTGGCTTGGGCTGGCTGTGTGGTGTCTTAATTGTAGGAACTTTGTTTTTGACCAGAGTAATGATCATTTATTTATATTGTGGCAAGCAGACAGACCATAGTTCTGATCATATTTTTCCAAAACCTACATTTTCTGCTTGGATAACTCCATTAAGGCAAAAACTGTCCGTCATGAAGCCTTCATTGCTTGATTAGGCCAAAACCTAAATTAGCAATTTGGGTAAAGATGATCCCAGAATGTAGAGCAGTGAGCTCCATGAGAAAATGCATCCAATAAAAAAAATGGTAGAAAAAAATGGCAATTATATTTAGGAAGAGGCTATATGCACTCAGTGAAAATAATGTTATTGCATTTGCAGACATATACAGATTTGAACTTGATTCAGTCACATTAAAAGCTAAATACACTGTCGTTTTGCACTGCAGACTGCACAGTGTTTACACTAAGTGCAGTATAGCCCGCCTTGTTGGCAAAGGCTATTTACACTAACTCCACCCACCATTGTCTGATTGGGACAGACAAAATAACAACAGGAATCAATTTGACCACCGGTAGAGTGGAGCGGAAAGTAAAGACAGTGTATTTAGCTTTTAATGCAACCGAATCGAGTTCAGATCTGCATATATAGCATATAGTCTATTATTTTCTCAGGAAGCTATGCATTGTTTTGCATCATTAGCTTAGCCATGCATGCTAATGTCACACTTTTGTCTGGTCAGTGTCTAGAGCAGTGTTTCCCAACCTTTTTTAGTCGCGGCACCCTTTGGAAATTTTAACAAACTTGTGGCACCCTACACAATTAATTTTGTCACAATATTTGAATTTCTAACTTCGATATGATAATTTGAAAGGTATAGATATTCGGTACAACAGGGAAGAACTGCAGAATATAATGTAATACAGATATTTTTAATATTATTAAAAAATGTGTCCATCAATGGTGGCTATCAGTAGGCTAATTTCTAATGAAGAAACTAATTTATATTACAGATTTTAATGTAGGCTTTTATACATATGTAAACATTATTTAATTACAATTATAACTAGCTATCTCACAAATTTTTTGCTCACTCAGTGTTTTTTATTTTACAGTGG
>JADLZN010010542.1:0-69509 GCA_018155175.1 Sinocyclocheilus anophthalmus
AAAAAGTATATACATTAATATAATGTATAAATATGTACGCATAAAAATGTAAGTATAATATTTATTTCAACAAAGCAAATAAAACTTCCAGTAAGATGTTTGGTGTAACATATATATTTTTAAATGTAATGTTTAAAAATTAATAAAAAAAACAATGGGCTGCTTGTGTATGAAATGTTTTCAAACTGTTCCTGGGGCCTGTACCATGAATCCGGATTGTCTGGCTAGCCAGGTAAGTTTCAGTTTAATTTGCACCAATCCTGGGTTTTAGGTAACATGAAAGTGTCTTGGCTTTTAGCGGCGTTCATTGCCATAGTAACTTACACTACACGGCTAACCTGCTCCGGGGCAGGTTATGTTCTGAGCTAGAGATCTCAAACTGAAATTGGACCAATCAGATGTGAGAAGTGACACATGTCTGACACAAAAAAGTCACTCCCCCAGTTTATCTTGCTCCAAATTAAAGGTCACTACTAATAAAAAAAATGTCTGGCTTTAATGATTATTACTTTAATCATAATTTTATATGATTTATATAATTATATGATTTACATTATTATTAATCCATTACACACAAACAATTTTAGTTGATCAGTTATTATAAATCATTTATTTTAAATGAATATTAATATATACAGATCATATGTAATATAAATAAATAAGCTGTAGAATCAATAGATAATGCTTTAAAAATGACTACGTGACCTTACATGTTCGAGTCTCTATCGCAAGTTTCACTTGTGACTGCACTGATAAATCAAGATAATTTCTTTTATTTGTCCTCTTTCATGAACAAGTACTTTTTTCATTGTAATGCAATTAAATTCATCATATTCTTCAATCTCTTAAGCTTTAGCAAAACCTTTAACCTTTAACCAAAGCTTGTGATTGGCTGTTCGCCAGTGATGTCACACATTCATGTGCACGTGTTCCACAAACTTAGGATCAAAGCCTGAGTTGACAAAGAAAGTTGATCAGTATCATGGTACCAACAAAGCCGGATTGCAGTGGTTTGGTTTTGTCAACTCAAAACTAATCCTGTAACTCTGAATTTGTTCATCTACCATCATGGTACAGGCCCCTGAGCCTCCCCAGCAGTATATTTCCTTTATTAGACACTTCCAGTTTAAGTCATTGAGTACTCCAGGGGCAGTGGTTAGTATTGAGTGTCACTATCCAAGGTAAGGACTAAATTCAGGATTGTTAGGTGTCCTAATGACTGGTTGGTAGAATGCAACTTTCGCTAGTGCCATCTTTGTGTGAACCTTTACTAATATAATTTCTCAACAGATGACTGGAGATTTGAGAGGCCTTCTAATCAGTATTTATTGAGTGATATCATCAACTTTGAAGCCTCCGTAAGGTCATACAATCATGTTCCTTTCCGTGTGTTTGTGGACAACTATGTGGCTACGGCAGTCCCTGATGTCAGTGCTGCCCCCAGATATCCTTTATTGAGAATAAAGGGTAAGGAGTCCTTTGTGGAACTGCCACATTTCCATGAGGACGAGGTCTGACTAGATTCAGATTCTGACTACACTTTAGGTGTATGGTTGATGCCAAAATCACAGGCTCCAAGTCTCGCTTCATGACCCAGTCTCAAGGTGATAAGCTGCAGTTTCAGCTGGAGGCTTTCAGGTTCCAGCAAGTAGACTGTGTGGATTGGAATGTATGTAACATAGTTGTGCTATACTTTGTATGATATGCCGCCATAGTGTGCTAACAACTGTGTTTGCAGGTCTACATTACATGCATTGTTAAGGCGACTGCAGCATCCAACCCAACAAGTCCTGAGCAGAAAGCTTGTTTGTTCGTTCTCTGCTAATGGGTATGTTAACTGAAACTTGAGATGTAAGGGTACATGAGGTTGTGCAAGTAATTAACATATGTTCGGCAGGTGGGTTTCTTCGGATGAATCTGACCAGGTGTGGCTGCTGTGACACAACCTGTAGCACCAGGAGTGGAAGTGATAAGCTTCTTATAGGTATAAACTAACTCTGCAACTTTTTGGTTATTGTCATGTAGAAGGCTTTCTCACAATTTGTTTGTTCCTCAGATCTATGGTGGGAGAGTGTCTCTGCAGGCCCGGTGTCAAGGGGGGGCTTGGGGGGCTTAGCCCCCCCTATGATGGTCTGATGCCCCCCTGCAATGATCTGAAGGACCCATCCCTCCACACACGTAATACGATTTTAAAGGCGGAAATCTAAATGAATGTGTTTTCAAATGAGGGGAACCCCTCGGATCTGATTTGTGCCACCTTCCACCCTCCAACCCCTCGAACTACACAGTTTTAACCATTCCATGCGGATGGTCACCAGTGTATTTAGAGCATTCACTGTTAAATTCAAACGTGCTTTGTCTGGAGCTGAGCCAGAGACGCGTTCAGAGTTTTTCATTATCACTACAATCCAGTGTTTTAAACCACATACAATTTATTTTAGGTTTCAGACATTTAAATTTAATTACTACTAGCAAAAAAAGACATTTGTTAAATACTCAATGATGTTTGTGAGTTTGTTAAATGCACTGGTGTCTAAGGAAAGCGGCAATAATAGGCTAATCCTTTCAATTAAAATCTAGCGATGTGTTTTATTCACATAAACGTTGTGCAGGTAACTTAAAAAAATTCACTTTATTCTTCTCCTAGTTCAACAGTGACTAATGTATTTCGGGAGAAATGGGTAAATTTCCGTGATGTTAATCCAAAGATCTAATTCTCTTAATGAGCATTAAAAAAAAAAACTTTTTTTAAAACTACAAACACATTTACTTACACACATTGCCCAGTCGGAAAGCCCCCTCCAAGCAAAAAAGAACGTGGCGGCTTGATCCAGCGGAGATCATTTACATGAGTAAGTATTTTTTTATTAGCCTACTTGCATTAGTTGTCACATAACTTGTACACATTTTACTAGTTAGAATTTTTCCATATAATATATATCATACACATTTGCACAGTGAATGACTCATAAAGTAAAGCTAATAGAACTAGATGTTTCAATCCCTTTAGTAGGAAACTCTTGATAGCAGCAATCGGTGTGGAGTGGTTAAAAAGGAGGGTAAGGTATGTCATTGGGGTCATCAGGTGGGCACCCTGCTTCATCGACGTTTCGTTGATTGAAGCCCACAACGTCTCCAAAAGGCTCAACGGTGTACCCAGCATCCCAGGTACACCCCCTCCATGCCATACCCTCTATATCCCTGATGGGCTCTGCATGCAGGGGCGTCCTCTCCCTGAGTGGCCTAAGCCTGACCGAATCATACATCTTGTCTCTACCTGCTGCCCAGATGGGGTTCAGAACGCTTGATCCAGGCAGGTAATGCTTTTGCCGCAGCACCTGATATGGACTTGATGGCATGTTGAACGAAATGAACCTTCACCCCATGTTCTCACAAAAGGTGGTAGATGTTGCAACAAAACCCTGCACCCACCTCTACTGGGAAAATGCTGTCTTCCAGCCGTTCTGGATTGCTTCAGCTGCCCAGGTCGGATATTTGTTCTTTTTCCTATCATAGCCCTTCAATCCCCTCTTCCCATGGTACGTAATTCGACAATATACCAGCTTGTGTTGGAGGACCACAGGACCATGTCTGGCCGGAGGGAGTGTTGTAGCCACTTTTCTGGGGGGACACATCTTCTTATTAAGGTTACTTCCAATTTCATCCCGCGCGATTGCCGAAGCTTGCCTCTTTAGGTGTGTACGATTCTTTTGATGTTGGCAGATGGTACAAATTGTGAAGTAACTGTCCTCGCCAATGTTTGTGGGAGGTTGTTGTGGTGGTTCTTTTGTTCCCCCCACTGCCACAGCGGCTTCTGTGGCGTCCCCACTCGGTGTTTCCCACCCAGCCACTGGTCGCCAACGTGTATGGCCCGGGTGACCAGACGGCGGGGATGATAGCCTGTCGCGGCCCGCCACTGCTAGATGTGGGCAACAAGCCAGATAACGAGCGCATCGCTCGGCGGTGCGGGGCGGGAGGCGATTCTCTCCATATGATCGGACCAGCTATTGAGCCGCGATCCGACTTGCTGATGACCAAAAAAAAACTCAGCCGCGCTCCATCCATCTGCCAGATGTCATGCCAGCTGAGCCTTTTCTTCTCCAGGCCCTCCCAGTTGGTCCATTTCCCCTGCTTGGCCATTGAGACGGCTTTGGCATGTCGCTCACCCTCCTCCTGTCTCCTGACTTCTTCTGCCACTAGCTGTCTCTTCTGCACTGATGTTGCTTTGTGCCACAGAGGAGTTTTTGGGATGAGTCCGAACCCTGCCCTCCCATGCTGTACTTGTCCAACCGCATCTCTGAAGTGAAGCGCAGACTTTGCACTCTGAACAGCTTCTGATGGAGTCCACTTCCTTCCCGCTACCACCCGGGGGGCCGCTGTTCGAATGACTGCATCCTCGGATTCAGTTAGGGTCATGACGAGCCTTGCCTTGGTGCATTTGAACTCTTCCATGAGCCCTGTAATAGGTAATTCCAACTTGCTATGTCCATAAAGTCCAACGGAACTTAAACAATTTGGAATTCCAAGCCACTGCTTCAGCTGTATGCTTATCTGCCGTTCCAACTTTTTAACTTTGGTGATGGGGATCTCATACACAGTTAACGGCCACAAGAGTCGTGGGAGTATGCCAAGCTGAAAGCACCACAACTTTTTTTCAAACGAGTTTTCCTGGTAACAGTGTCCTGTTAATGCTCTCCATGTACATGCTGGTATCATTTTTTAGATGTTCAAACTGCTCAGTGTCTTTGAGTTTCGCATCATACCATCTCCCCAAGCTCTTTACTGCCATTTCTGAGACAGTTGGGACGGGTGTTACGCCGACATAAAATCTTTGGTCTGTGACTTGGCCTTTCATGATGGAGATACTTCTGCACTTACTGGGCTTTAACTTCATCCTCGCCCATGTTATATTTTGATTAAGTTTCTCCAGCAGACATTTATAATGTTACAAAAGATGAGTCTTCTAACTTCGATTCACCTGAAAAATTATTCTCAGTGTTCAAATTCAAGCCATGATTGATTTGTAATATGGCATGGTTACTATGGATAGTTTATATGACAATCTATATCAATATAACTGCAATGTGCCAGCGACTTACAATTTATGATTATGTGTGTATGCACAACATTGAGCTTGCTATAGCCGCGTCGCGTGGTGGTGAGATGTGGTGTGTGTGTGGTGTGGTGTGTGTGTGTGTCAATATAATAATTTAATGTACAGTTATGTTGTTCTTAATACGAACATGAATGATTCATTAAAATTAGTTATTATAAACTATAAATACTATATTAATTTATCTAAGCTTTTTAACTCTGATGCACTGCAATGGCTGAACTGTCCTGACGCGCCGTCCTCGACAGCCGGCGCGGGACGAAGTCTTCTTCTTCTTGCTTTACGGCGGATCGTAGACTTTAAGTGCATTACCGCCACCTATCTCTCAATTGGACCGTTGACACTCTATCTACAATCTCAGTTAGGCGTGTCAATGGTCCATTTGAGAGATACAAATATCAAAAAATTCTTAAGTTAAAGGGGTCCTATTATGCTCTTTTACAAAGTATTGATTATGTTTTGGGGGTGTACTAGAACATGCTCTCATGCTGGGTGGTTCGAAAAAAACGAATTTTTTCACATAATTTACATGATTAAAATACCTTTCTCCACAGCCTGACAAAAACGGCTCGATTAGTTTCGGGTTGGATGAAGGCTTGCCTTCCGAAAAATGAAATGTGTTGTGATTGGTTAGCTATCCCAGTGCGTTGTGACTGGCGAACAGCTTAGACGGTGTTTCAGTACTGCCACGCCCTCTTGCTCCTTCTTTCAACAAAAGCTTTTGGCGAATCTGCCACTTCTCACTTGTGATGTGGAAGTTGTCCTCTGTAAAATGCGCAGCACACAATAGCAATTGGGGTTATAATGCTCAGGGACAAATCAATTGCAACCACTGTTCTGACATTCTCGGGATTTCGGGAATAAGCGCAAACAACAAGCGTGTGTGTCAGAGGCGGTCGTGCACGGAGAGAAGCGCAGCTGGTTAGCGTCGCGCCACGTCTTTAAAATTTCAAAATACTTTATGTTCTATGGGTGTAGGCACACCGGCGGCGCCGTTCGGCGTCTGTCCGCGGCGCGCAGCTACGTCGTGTTATACTTGTAAGAAATGTTCTAGACATGCCAGAAATGTGAGGCTACAGCACAGCAGCTTTTCTTCTTGGTTTTTTCTGATGCACTAACTCTGCAGCAGCTTTTCTTCTTCGTCGTCTCGTCTGATGCATTCACTCAACCATGCGTTCTAACCACAACCTAGCCCCTCCCCACCCCCCCAACCATTCGAATTTCTGTAGGTGGGAATTCTTTGTAATGAAATTCCAATGAGCCACTTTGTGATATCACAAAGCCGGAAAAAACAAACATTGCAGTCCAAATTAGTCGTTCGTTGTAGTTCTTGAAAGTGGATTTTTAAAAAACTAAATAATTCCCTTTGGAGTGGACTTTGAGATTTGTAAATTTCTAGATCTTTTTAATGCACCAAAACACTGACTAAAATTAAAAAAGTGAACAAGCATAATAGGACCCCTTTAAGATTCATTTTCTATAGATGAAAAATGGTCTTAGATATTTAGTCTTGTTTCCTGGGGGATTCTCCTTTTAAGTGCATTTTACGTAAAATTGTCCGCCATAGAGTAAGAAAAATATGTAATGCAAACGGAAACAAGAATATTTTTAATTTCTTACCCCATTGGCAGATCATTTGCAAAATAAGAAAAATGCACTTACATTATTTTTCCACCCATGGAAACAAGGACACATTTTACACCATATTCACATGCATATTTATTTGAGCGGTATCATTTTAAATGGTAGTTTTCTTTAAGCACATTATAAGGCCGCTATATACAGAGAGATAAGGAAAGTGTGCATCACTCTCACACTCATTCTGAGAATTTTCTCCTGGGCACAAAATCAAAGTGGAGTTTTACAGAACTGTAGGTCAGTGGTGTAGAAATTGGTTTAAATGAGGCTAATCTGATAAATGACATTCACTTGATAACATCTTGCATCAACCTCTGGAAGTAACCCAGTAATTAGAATTTCCTTCAGGATTTCCAGTGTGGTTGGATGCATTGATGACACACACATTCCCATCGTCGCACCTTCCGAAAATGAATCAGATGCATGGAATGGAAGGATGCCAGATGGAGGGGTAGTACGAGATATGCTGTAACCACCACAGCTGTTAAGTAAACACACATTATTAACAATTTATTTGGACATCTTTATTTCCTACAAATACAAAAGCAACAGTTATTCTTTTTCCTTTTGGATTTTAAAATTCTTCCAATACTTGACCATCTCCTCTTCATGTGTCAGTGGTGCTGGTGCAGGTTCTTCTTGCTGTCGACTGAGTACAGTCAGTAGTTAATTTTATTACTCTTAATATCTAGAGTTTCGTCGTTTCAGGTGTGCTGAGTTTATGTTGATTGAGTATATGGGCTCTCTCTGCTTTTGAGGGCGTGAGGCGAGTACTAATGCAACCCTTTATTTGCTAATTTTCAGCGAAAGATGTCTTATTTTCAAGAGATCACCGTGTTAACTGATAAATGTGCTAATACACTGACATTCTCACAAGAAGATGCTGACAAGATTTTGTTTGCTGAATCTGAGGTTGATTTTAACTTGACACAGGAGGATCATCATTTGCGATTGGAAAGATTGTATCACAAAGAAACTCGTCTTTTAATGCGCGGATCTACTTTGAGTGAATATTAGAGGAATAAAAGAATTCCAAAATGTCTGAGAATCCCTAAATCACCTTCATTATGTGGTAACAATAAGGAGTTCTTAAAGAAATGGAGTGAGATCCACAACAAATGTTCTCTCGACTTGATGCTTCTAATTATAGAACAGGTTTCCACCGATGTCAAAGAGACTTGTGAACTAATTGTCCTTTTAGAAGATAAAATGTATGGCAACACCACGGATTGACTTTGAGGCTATTCTCACCACTATAAAAACGCGAACACGCAGGAGAAGAGGTGTGCGGGGAGAACAGTGCGTACAACGAGCGCGTGAAATCTGAAGGAGAACACAATTCAAGCCATTCAAGTGGCCTCCTTTTCGTGGACCAACTAGCCCCATCACTCCACGAGAGACAGGACGCACAAGGGAAAGAGGAAAAGAATCGCCGGGGTCGAAGGGAAGGCATGACATCAAAGAGATAATCCCGTTCATTGACCGGACAGTGCCTCTTAAAAAAGAGACGATGGGTAATTGCATATTTCTTAATGGTATTTTGGTATTAAATGGTTAGGACTCCACCAATCTGTCGGAGGTGCTGTATTGCCCTGGTGCAGATCGTAAAGGCATATGCGCAACAATCAGAGTTATGACGGGGAAAAGGCGGGGCCCCTGGACGGGGAGTCTTCTCCCCTCATGGGCTCGGTGACTTCTGGTCATAAATGTATAGCTGGCGGTGTAAAATGCCAGAGCTGACTCGAATGCAAGTCTGGCTGAGAATTCGCCTTTTGCCAGAAATGACTGGCAGAGTTTGCGCGACCCTTCTGAAGCCCTAAGTGTACGACTTGGAGGAGACGAAGAATAAACTAATTATTGAGGGATCAGGTAGCCGGTTAGTACAACATGTTCTCTTCGTGTCGCTGTTTGTGGGAAAGCTGTGGGCTAACTCAGTCCCTATACAAATGCGACCCAAGATACTCCTGTATTGAGACTAATGGGTAAGAACAAGGTCCTCAAGCACGAACCGGCTCACTCGTGGCGTTCATGTACGGTCTAAAGGTGTGCATTCCCTCCCACACATGTCAAAGGTGCTAAGGTGTGCTCAAGCTCAACAGGCTCTCAGCGCACGATTCATGCTTTACGACACAAATTGACAAGCTGCCCGGTTCAGCTGGGAAGCATGTCACAAATTGAGCACTTGCGAAAGGCGATGTAGTGGGACTTGGATGTTGTCGGTGAGCCTGTTAGCAGGTTTGGGAGGTGCAGTTTGCATTTGACTATAAAGAAACTGTCTCTTTGTGGTCGACATCACTCGGGGCGCGGTTCAAACGATGAGATGGAAGAGGCCACATCCACCCCTACTATCGTTGAGCAGAAAGCTTGTTCCTTCTCCACTAATAGGTATGTTGCCACTAAATTGAAGTACCTGAAAAACTGTGTGATAATCTAATGCTTTGTTTATCTGACAGGTGGGCGTCTGCCGATGAGGATGATCAGGTGTGCAGCTGCTGTGATGCAACCTGTGGCATCGGGAGTGGAAGTGATCAGCTTCTTAAAGGCATGTGATTAAATTTACAAAGGGGAATGTGTAGATTGTATGGTCATGCTTTGTATTTTTTTCACAAATTTTCTGCAGATTTGCGGTGGGACAGAGCATATGTTGGACCCATCAGAGTCAAGGACTATGGTTTTGGTCCAATGTAACTCCACTGCACAATGACAAAATAAAGTGCTTAATCGTACTGTTTGAGTTGCTGGTTTATCTACAACTTTAGTTTGTGCTGGTGGTTAAATTTAGGAGGCATGTGATGTGAGCGGTCTTAAAAGGCATTTAACCTCTGTACTAGTGCAGTGTCCAACCCTGCTCCTGGAGAGCTACTGTCCTGCAGACAATTCCAACTCTGCTCCAACAAACCTGCCTCTAATTTTCAAGTAACCTGGAAGGCCTTGTTTAGCTGGTTTCGGGTGTTTGATTGGGGTTGGAGCTCAAGCCTGCAGGGCAATCTCTAGGAACAGTGTTGGAGACCCTTGGTGTAGTGAAAATAACTTTGGACAAGTGGATTTTTTTTTTAAACTAGTGCTGATGCTACTGCATTGCACAGGACAAAAGCACATTTGGACGAGAGGTGCTTAAAACTACTGTACAATGTAATGTGTATGCTGAAAACTATACATACTGTGCAAGAACCAAAGCAAAAAACCTAATTATTTCTCAGCTGCAGTGCTGGTATTTTCCCACCAGATGGTGGATGCTTAGTTCTTTCCCATTATATTACTTCCCTGAATGTTATACTAAAGAAGCCAGTACCACCTCCCTTTGCTATGAAAGGTGACTCCTGAACATCTGTTTTTTTACCTACTGTTTTTTGACAAACACCAAGTTCGTGTGGTAATTTAATTGCCGTCCGAATCCACATCTCTGAGTTTACGAAAAGAAATCGATTCAAAATTCAGTGTTTAAACCCTTTTTGAGCACTCCTGAACACCGTAAGGTAACGTTGTACTTCAGTGTAATTTGCATACATATTTTTTTCTGAAATGCTGGAAAGTATTTAAAAGAACAATGCTTCATAAATGCTCCACCACAGCGACTGGGAGCAGAAAGAGAAGAAAAGCACGAAAACATTCAAAATGGGTCTTTATTATGTGGCAGCAGCAGGTATGCAATACAATTATAACAAATTTTAAAATGTGTATTATAAACAGATATACAGTATATCGCGTATAATTATATACAACTATAAGGCATCTATTTTCCTATTTTTAAAAAAGGGTTGATTAATGATCAAAACAATAGAATATTATTATATATTATAGGGCTATGCTGGACTAATAAGGAATCCATTTTATTCATAATATTTTTAAATACAATTGTACATTCCAAAATATAGGAGAAACAGTTATGTAAATAAAAAAGTATTTTATTTAAATGGGACAATATAGAGACGCGCTGAGATTGATTTGGAGCATCAATATCAGTGCGCACACTTTCTTTAAATATGTAACGTGAGCTACAGGGCTGGAGGGGAAGATAGTGCCAGACGTCCGTTGCAAAAGTTGGAGAATTGCCCCACTTTCTATAGAAAGAAAGCCTTTGTTGCACAGACGCATTGAGGCTACTGGTTCAGGAAAACACAGTCCCTCGTCATCCGTAAAGTGCGCAACACATCGAATATTTGGGTTGAACTGTTCTGCAAAAGTGTTGTAAATACAACTTAACCACCAATTTCTAGTCGTGTCCTCTTTTGGAAAAAAACAAAGTAGTTTCGCTTTCACAACCGAACCAACGCAGCATCTCCACAAACATGGCAGTGATGGCCAACAGGCGGAGGGAATAACAGTTACGCCATCTTTCTTGCGTGAACATTTTGGGCTGCATTATGCAAATCTACCACATAGTGATTAGATAGTGTGCGGCGTGTTAGAACGAGCCGTTTAGTAGGTTGTGGTGAATCTTAAACTTGTATAAAGAATATCTCTTTGGTTTTGAGAATTTAGTCTTTGCAATTTTACAGATTTTCTTTATGCACCAAGAGTTTGTAGCACTCCAAAGAGAAAGGAAAAAATTTAATTGCATCATATGACCCATTTAATTCTGCTTATTCTCCTTATAACAAAAATCTGTTAGTTTGCTTGTTAAAGGCACAATATGTAAGATTATTATAAGAGTATTAAAATATTCAAAAACCACTAGAACAGCGTTATATATTTTGCTGACTTGTGTACTTACAGTGGGGAAAAAAAGTATTTAGTCAGACACAAATGTGACAAGTCTCCACTAAAAAGATGAGAGAGGCCAATCCTGTAATTTTCATCATAGGTATACCTCGACTATGAGAGACAAAATGAGAAGAAATATCCAGAAAATCACATTGTAGGATTGTAGGATTTTATTTGCAAATTATGGTGGAAAAAAGTATTTGGTCAATAACAAAATTTCATTTCAATACTTTGTTATATACCATTTGTTGTCAATGACAGAGGTCAAACGTTTTCTGAAAGTCTTCACAAGGTTTTCACACACTGTTGCTGGTATTTTGGCCACTTCCTCCATGCAGATCTCCTCTAGAGCAGTAATGTTTTGTGGCTGTCGCTGGGCAACACGGATTTTCAACCCCCCCCAAAGATTTTCTATGGGGTTGAGATATGGAGACTGGCTAGGCCACTCCAGGAACCTTGAAATGCTTCTTACGAAGCCACTCCTAGTACGAGCTGCCCCCGGGTCAGGGCGGTGTGTTTGGGATCATTGTCATGCTGAAAGACCAGCCACGTTTCATCTTCAATGCCCTTGTTGATGGAAGGAGGTTTTCACTCAAAATACATGGGATACATGGCCCCATTCGTTCTTTCGTTTACACGGATCAGTCATCTTGGTTCCTTTGCAGAAAACCAGCCCCAAAGCATGATGTTTCCACCCCCATGCTTCACAGTAGGTATGGTGTTCTTTGGATGCAACTCAGCATTCTTTCTCCTCCAAACACGACAAGTTGAGTTTTTACCAAAAAGTTCTATTTTGGTTTCATCTGACATATGACATTCTCCCAATCCTCTTCTGGATCATCCAAATGCTCTCTATCAAACTTCAGACAGGCCTGGACATGTACAGGCTTAAGCAGGGGACACGTCTGGCACTGCAAGATTTCAGTCCCTGGCGGCGCAGTGTCTTACTGATGGTAGCCTTTGTTACTTTGGTCCCAGCTCTCTGCAGGTCATTCACTAGGTCCCCCCGTGTGGTTCTGGGATTTTTGCTCACAGTTCTTGTGATCATTTTGACCCCACGGGGTGAGATCTTGCGTAGAGCCCCAGATCGAGGGAAATTATCAGTGGTCCTGTATGTCTTCCATTTTCTAATAATTGATCCCACAGTTGATTTCTTCACAACAAGCTGCTAACCTATTGCAGATTCAATCTTCCCAGCCAGGTGCAGGTCTACAATTTTGTTTCTGATGTCCTTTGACATCTCTTTGGTCTTGGCCATAGTGGAGTTTGAAGTGTGACTGTTTGAGGTTGTGGACAAATGTCTTTTATACTGATAACAAGTTCAAACAGATGCCATTAATACAGGTAACGAGTGGAGGACAGAGGAGCCTCTTAAAGAAGAAGTTACAGGTCTGTGAGAGACAGAAATCTTGCTTGTTTGTAGGTGACCAAATACTTATTTTACCGAGGAAATTAACAATTAATTCTTTAAAAATCCTACAAAAAATCCTTTTTTTCTCATTTTGTCTCTCATATTTGAAGTATACCTATGATGAAAATTACAGGCCTCTCTCATCTTTTTAAGTGGAGAACTTGCACAATTGGTGGCTGGCTAAATACTTTTTTACCCCACTGTACATACTCCACCTGTTTTGAAGAATGTTTAATCAGGAAATTACGCAAGTTTAACTAGTGACATGATGGTGTCATAGTGTCGCCTGCCAATGACGTCATAACTCCTCGATTTCCAAATACGCTTTAATATGTTGTGCGTTTTAATAGACTGGTGACGACTGCACAGAGCAGCATTATAACAGGAACTTTCAAATGTATCTAGTATGATAAAACAGGGCTGCTATTTTTTCCCACATATGCACGACCGGAAGGAGCAGAAGCAGTCGACTGCGGCATAATAAAAGCTCCGCTACTTTCGAGCCATGTGTCACGCTCGTTCAGCGGCCTTGTTTCGCTTCGACGGCTTTCAGCCTCACCCTGCTTCCTTCTACTACGTAGGGATGGGCGACTTTATAGCTATAAAAACATATCGTTCAGGGTTCTCATGATACATTTCGACATTTTTTTATACCCTTTTTTTAAAACAAAAATAGCAATAAAACATTTTTACATTTAACCACTGTATTTTTTTTAATTAACTCAATTTATTGAGACAAACAATTAAACCATGTGTATATCTGTGCATAATAATTGTTTTAACAGTCAAAAACAAAATAGTAATTAAACAAATATCTCAGTTCTAATGTTTTATATGCAGACTAAATAGGTTAAACGAGTTACAGAGCTTGTCTCACGGAGGCCCCAACAATGGCTCAAAAATAATGCAGCACATTAAACTGTCAACGCAAGGAAGTAACTCTTTTTAAAAAAACGTGCATTACGTCTAAATTAGAGACGCTCATATAAAGGTCAAATATAATTTCGTAAATTGCGGGAACCAATAAGACCTTATGGACAACAAACTATGCATTCCTTACTTCGTACGTTGGAGGCATTGCTTTAGCATACAAAGAGCCGAAGTCTCGGCCACGCCCATCAAACAGAGGCCGTTTAAAAGAAACCATTATGAGACGCAGTGACAAACTGGAACATAAACCCTCACAGAATATGTGTGGCGACGGTTTTCACTACCAATAGTTTAAACTGTTTAACCTTCGCATTGCACTGTCCTAGCCGGTGTGAGACCGCGACAGGACAGTGCAGCAGTCATATTTAGATTTAGTCATTTAGCAGACGCTTTTCATTAAGCGACTTATAAATGAGGACAATGGAAACAATCAAAACAAGAGAGCAATGATATGCAAGTGCAATAACAAGTCTCAGTTAGCTTAACACAGCACACGTAGCAAGGGTAGTAAAATAATATAGACTAAGAAAAAGAAACAAGAATAGAGGAGAGTAGTGTTAGGTCTTTTTGTTGGTTGATTGTATAATAAGGGAAAAGAAAAAACAGATACAAAAAGAATAGAAAGCTAGTAGTTTTTTTTTTTTTTTAAGAAAACAAGCAGCAAATAAATAGAGTGCTAAAGTCTAAAAGGGACAAATGTTTTTTTTTTAAGAATAGAATTAGAAAAGAGAGTGCTAGAGTTAGAGGGTCAAAAAAAAGATGGAAGAGATGTGTTTTTTAGCCAATTCTTGAAGATGGCTAAGGACTCAGCTGCTCGGATTGAGTTGGGCCGGTCATTCCACCAGGAGGGAACATTTAATTTAAAAGTCCATACAAGTGATTTTGAGCTTCTTTGGGATGGCACAATCAAGCAACATTCACTTGCAGAACGCAAGATTTTAGAGGGCACATAATTCTGAAGTAATAAATTTAGGTAAAGGGATGCAGAGCCAGTGGTGATTTTGTAGGCAAACATCAATGCCTGAATTTTCCTGCGACGCAGGCTATTGGTAGCAGTGCAAAAATTGATAACCAGAGGGGTGGAGTGCATTCTTCTTGGCTCTTAAAATGTAATTTGCTGCCGCGTTCTCGGATTAATGTAAACGGGCCTTGACTAGAACTGCGGAAGGGCCTGCCAAGAGAGCATGCAATGTCCAGCCTGGACTGAGGGGGGACGATGGAGAAATAAGAGAGAAATCGAGACAAGGAGTGAGTGAAGGATGTGCGACGAAAGAGAAGACATGGAGCAGCAAGTGACTCTTCCGTTGATGGAATTAAAGCAAATCTGCAGGAACCAAACCGACGGCCGAGATGGAGGGTGGACAGTTTTAGCATATGTGGTCTGGAAGAAATTCAGGCTGACATCAATCAAACGCAAGGTTTCGGGCTGTTTTTGAAGGTGTTATGTTTGATGTGCCTAACTGGATGGTGAAATGTGATGAAACGATGGGTGAGTTCGCAAGGTAACCCCTCCGACGCCCAGACCGACAGGGAAGAACTCAAAGTGTACTATGTTGCCCAAGTAGCAGAGGCACGAGAGTGCCGACAGAGAGGACGTCTTGAGGCCGCCGTGGCTAGCGACCCATGTGGTCCGCATTACGGCAGCCACCAGCAAGAAATGGTCTGTTAGATCAAGCGGAGATGCCGGTAGCAGCTGATCGGTTCGGGATCATCAGGATTGGAATGAGAGTAGAGTTGAGGTGTCATCAGCACAGCAAGTGATATGGAAAAGGCCCACTGTTTCGAACGGAGCCGAACCTAATGATTGGCAAATGTAGGACAGAGAAGAGAATAAGTGAGTCTTAAGAACCGCTGAGCCATCGAGGCTTACACCCAGGTAGTTAGATGTTGTGACTTGGATACCTCACCTCTCCAAGACACCTTGAAGGACCTATCTGTGAGTTAAGACTCAAACCACTGGAGTGCGTTTCTTGAGATGCCCTTTGCCAATAGGGTTGTGACAGGAGGATCTGGTGGTTAACGGTGTCAAAAGCAGCAGACATACCCAGCAAGATAAGCTATAGAAGATTGGGATAAGCTAGAGTGCCAGGTTATTAGGGGCATTAAACAACTGAAGAGCCAAGGCCGTCTCATGGTGAATGTACACTTCAGGAAAACCAGAGCGAGCGTGCGACGGTTCAAGGAGGGTGACTGTGGGAGAAAGTCAGGGGAGCAGCCTGGTTGAGCCACAGCGTCTTCAAAGTGTTTTGCCAAATGAAAGGAAGAAGGTAAACCCAGTCGTAGTTCTCTAAATGAGGATAGGCATGGGTTAAGGGTGGTGTTATCAGTAAGTCAGGGTATACGAGCCTGTCTATAAGGAGTATGGGAGGAAAGAAAAAAAACAGTGTGAACGGGATATGTTAATTGTCGTGATGGAGTGAGGCTACAACTGCCAGGAGAAAATGGCTGAAGGAGATGTAGATGGAAATAGGATACAGCGGCACAAGTGTCGGGTGATGTAGCCAGCAGGATAACGATGGTAAGAACTTCTGGCCCTCAGAGAGTGAAGGGAGAAGGATTGAATGAGAGGTATGTTTGCTGGTAGATGTGCGTTGACAGAGTGGTGGTGGGAATAGGAATGACAATTTGCCTCCCATCGATAACAATGTCGTGACATAAGCGCTGCTGTGTGAGATGGGCTTGGTGTTGCAGGTTCGTAACAATTAATCTTCAGATATAGATTCGCATGGAGCCTACCGAGTTTTTTATCTAACACTCTCAGACCCAGGGAGAATAAGACGCAAGTATCTAGCTGTCAGCGGGCTAACGAACTGTGCGGCTCGTTGGTTAGACTAACAAAACATTAAACTACAATGTCAATTACATCATCACACACCGCCTCTAGTGGTCCACTGCTGACAGCTCCTGACGTTTTCATAAACAAGGCCCAGTTAGGCGGATGGACTGACTTTTGCACATGAAGTTTGGTCACTGCAAACGATGGAGCGGGGTTCCAGCCGTATTAAAAGATAAAGGAATGATTCAGAACTGACATGGAGCCGGTTAACGGAGAACTGCATCCACTCAAAGGTTCGCCCACGGCGCGCCTACGGATAAAGCGGGCCTCGGGCCGTTTTTCGCGAGCGAGAATCGATCAACTAGTATTGTATCTTCTCTTTCATAAGATATAAAAATGACGATAAAACCCTACAGGACCCTGTGAGAGTAGCAGTATCTACTACTATAGGTGAGCAACCTCAAGAACTTACACATGCAGATTGGGGCAACTGTGTGTTGTTTAGGCCCCACTTTAAAGGGTGGGTAACACCCAAACAAACCACCCACATACTGCAATTCTAAGCTTGGAAGAGCACAGGATAAGTTTGTTCATATAATCCGCTTGGATTAGTCCTTGAACAAGAAAGTCATAAACACCTAGGCTGCCTTGCGGTGAGGGGCGTAAAACGGAGGGATTAATTTTCATTTTTTGGGTGAGGTGAACCTAACCCCTTCTAAGTGATGCCAAAAGAAAGAAAAAATAAAATAACAGCGCCACAGTACTGTTTGTCAAGGAAGCTCTTCATATATAACTACACAACATAGAAACTTATTTTAGCATTGTTATTTACATATGTATTTATTGCCTTTATGATTATTATTAGTATTATTATTATTATTAGGGCAAGTAGATCTTACACAATTCTTATGAGCGTGTGCGTTGAAACATAAGGGCATCTAAACGAATTCGCTCATTTGCCTCTTACTTACCTCACATATTAGTCACTAATGACTGAATAAAGACAGCGGGAAAAAAACAGAGGCGAGGAATTAGAAATCCGTGAGGTAATATGGCTATTTCTTGCAAAAGTCTCCTCAGAAAATGTAACGTTACCTAAATTCTGAGGTAGGAGGAGAGCGCGAGGACGCGGCACGAGCTGCGTCCAATCGCGTGCGACATCCTGCTGAGTAAAAAAAGGCGTGATGAAGAGAGAAAAAACGTCCGTTGGAAAGAGTGAGGTGGGGGGGAAGCACGTCAGGCTCTCTAGACGGCTCGAATGATCACAGCGTTGCTCTGCTGGTACGTTTCATTGAGCTCAACCGGAGAAGTTAATCGTTTAGACCAGCGGAGGAAACGAATGAGATTTCAACCGAGTCGCGCACAGTGAGTGGACCGGCCAGGGCAGCAGCAACCCCTTTTCTCTTCAGCAGACCGATAAGGAGACCCAGATGGTGAGTTTTCCGCTTTGATTCAGCTGCAGCCAGTGAACCCGGCGACCCCCTCGTCGTCTATTGTGGTGAGGTGCAGTCCGCTAGCTAGAGTGCTATCAAGAGCTAATTGTGGGATACTGGGCTCAGACTTACTAGTGTTGCAGTGATCCATCAAAGCAGATGATTTGCTTATTGTAGAGATGTATTTATGTGCGCTTTAAGATTGGATACAGAAGATGAATACTAATCAGTCCTGTGCTGTGGGAGGCTAGGTCTCAGGGTCCAAAGCTGTCATGTGTCTTATTGAAGATGCGTGTTTCCAGATGAATTTAGACCGAAAACAAAGCCTTCTGGTCTTGACACCTGGTTTTCGTCGACCCAGTTTAGTTCACGGAAAGCTGGACCGGTACTGAAGCAGCGGTAAACTTACAGGTTTTTTTTGTAACAATTCATTTTTCGTAACGTTACTTCCTCTCAGTGCATCTTTGCCGATATATTTGCTTGATTACATGAAATTGTGTAGCCCAGCCTGTCTGTGTCTAATGCATCTTTTCTGACCACATTTACATGTATTCATCATACGTTTATCCAAAGTGACTTCAGGTTTCCCATTCTGTTTGTTTCTGTGTGTGAAATTATTAATTGAGATGTTGACATTCATTACTCAACCCAAATGTACCCTAAACTGTAGGCTGCTTTCATAGACAAACATCCTTTCTTTTTGTCATTGTATCATGGAAAGCAGCGACTAGGACTACTAGCCGGCACAGGTTTTATGTGGAAATTTATGTAAATGCTTTTTACATGTGAATCTTCTCAGCCTAATGTTGTCATGGTTACATGTTTGTTTAACTCCTGCCCAGCATCAGCTGGCTGAAACCATAATGCACACAATATTAATGGGAACAAATGTGTATTGGCCAGTTTTAGATGGTTATCATTTTGATAATACAAGCAATATCACGCTTGACGGTGATTCTGTTGTAGACCTGAAACTGCAGGTAAGCACAGTTGTGATGATATTCATTATTACAACATGAATGCAAGTTGTAATAGCCTGAATAATTTTGAGCATTTAGCATTGCAGAAGAAAATTTGCCAGTTATTTTGTACAACGAAAATGGTTCTAAAAGTGCTATTAAGTTTTGTGTGTTCCTGAATTGGAACAGTGTATGTGTGCACTTCAGCGACGGATTTTCTCACTACCCACACACAAAAAACACGCAAAAAGCTCATGTGTGAGAGAATATGTAGATGCTTTTTGACTTCCACTTTGAAAAACTTGCCCCACTTTCATTCTGCACTAGAGTGAAACGTCACAATTTTACAGTAAATATCACTACTGAATCAAATTTGAGGAACTAACTGTTGTATAATGATTCATTTTTAGCAATTCTCAACCAATAAAGCTTAAATGTGTGTATCTTTAGTCTTTAAAGCTCCCATTTCTTCCGGACTGTTCGTTGCTGTCATTAGTGATAGTGGCACTTTGTTTCGGCGGTTAGGGATCACCATCTGCCAGTGGATTGTCTGATCAAACATATGTACATTCTCAGTTAAATTGGCTCCATTGGGAATTCAGCAGCACAAGGAAAATGCCTGTTTCAGCAAATTATGTGCATGAGAGATTGCGAATGCTCAAGCAAATGGTACAAATAAACTTAAATGTGACCTCTTTCAGAGTGTTGCTTTTTAATGATGTCTTCTTTCATTAGAGGTGTCAATCTCTGTTGTACGCTGAAGGTAAGAGCAGATGGCAGAGGCCCTCAGGGTTTTCAGATGAAACTAAGCCCTGAAGATTGTATACACAGATTATTCATGTGGAGATGACAGCCTGCGGCGTCAACTGTCCAGTTGTCAGAAACGAACGTGGAGGCATGTCATTCCAGGTGTTTCAAAACGTTGTAACTTGCAGGAACTTCAAAGTATTTGGGAGGCCCCAAGAAATCATCCATAGTGGATTTTTTTTTTTTCCAAATTCTCATTCATAAGAATATCAGATAATTTAATCACAGGCATCTAGGTGTGTTTATCCATTCAAGTCTGTTCAAGTCTACCATCAAATGCAGTGTTTTCTTTTGTGCTGTGTTTTTGCACGTTGTGCGTCAGTGATGTTTCTGTTTGAGCTGAATGTCACACACTGAGGTTCTAGTCCATGGTCTACTCTTAGTCTCTTGACTATTCTTAGATCTCCATACTAATGAAATTATGCCAACAAGGACTCTGGGACAGCCTCTGCAGAGTGACAATGGAAGATTGCAAAAACTGTCTCCTTATATGGAGAAAGAGAAGAAATTAGGCTTGCTCCATAGGCCTAAATAGAATTTTCCACTGAGTGACTAGCTGTAGTCGATGCAGTGGTTATCTGTGGTGTCCCAACAGTATGTCTTTGACTTCAATATCGGTTCGTATATGTATTTGTGGTGTAATATGTACTTTTTTTTTATGTTAATGCAGGTGTTTTTAGTGTTAAGTATGTTTAACCTGTCAAGCCCTTACCGGCATTGAATTAAACACAATTTGAGACCGTTCATATTGAACACTTCTAGCCTTCATAGGGGCTCTTTTGTTGCAGTTTTTGTGCTAAAATGGCTTTCCTGTGTGAAATGTTCTCTGAAAGGGTAAAGGAGAAGAGGTTTGCCATCTCTACCATGTTTGTCAAATTCCACTGAAAAGAGCAATGTCTCTTGGCAGTTCTTCTGTGTATGTGTTATGATTTCTGATTGCAAAATGCACTCCCTTCCTTGTGATAAGATCACGGTATGGTAGATACTGATGGCTGTGTTTTGTGAAGTACCACGAAGTGCCTAGATCAAGTTTCGAACTCTGTCTGAACATGTTTGAAAGGCTTCAAAAAAGGGATGTGTCCTAGCAGTACCGTTCTAAGTAAAGATCCAGTGGTTTTCTGCTAATTTTTGCAAGTGTTTTACAAAGTATAGAAAACAAACTGAACAATCTTTTTTTTTTTTTGCTGTTGTGTTTTAGTGGTGCCACTTCAGCTTTAACAGGTGAAATTTTACACCGTGCACTTTCTCTTGGTCAAAGGTGTACTCTGGAGTCAAATGAAACATTAGAATGTTCCTCTACAACCCTGCCCACAAGCCTTCTCTTTAAAACATCCTGTACAGTCGTCTTCAGATTTTTTTTTCTGCCTAAACACATTTACAGTTTCACATCCGTGTGTAGACTCCAGCATCAGCTTCTGTCTGCGGCTCAACGCATTGGCGAAGACTTTCACGTTCTTCTTTAGAAGTGTTTAAACATTAGCGTTTTCTGCATCCTCATGCAAATACTTTCACGCAATCATTCTCTGCGACACAGGGTGTTTCTGCTCTCAGCAAGAATTCAGTCAGCTCTGACTTATGAAAATAAGCACTATAATGATTGGAAAAGCACTTAGGTCTAACGATGGTACGAAACAAAACATGAGGTAGAAATTTGGCTACGCCAAACTGAAGCTTTCTTTTAAAACATATACAACCGTCATATATCTAGATACAAGAGTAATTGGCAGCCAAAGGCTTTGAGAATTTGCTTTCTGTTTTATATCTCCTGTGAGTTATCTATCTAAACTGAAAGTAAGCAATGCATTGTAGTGGAGAAATGCACAAAATGACTGTATTGATAGGCACTAGTGGAGGACGACTAACCCTAATGTGTCAATTGGTAAATGAATGTATGTGTTTTGCTGCCTGAAGGCTCATTTTGCTTTTCTAGTTACAGGGAGATCAATCATAGCTTGACTTTTGCAAAAATGTGCCTTCCAGCATCTTTTAAAACATTGCTTCTCATTCATGGAGCCCAGCCAGACTCCCTCAGGGTTGCTGCATGAACATCTTATCTGTGTTGCCAGGAATCTTGACAAAAGAGTTTTGTCTTCTCAATCTGACTTGTTTCTCTTGTTCTTTAAGAATTATTAGCTCGGCAGATTGTGGCAAAAGGGACGTCAGCCAAATCATTCACTCCATGTCTAGGTTGGCCTGTTTTTACCTAATATTCCAGAGGATCCATCCACAAGTGGTCCCCCAAAACAGATTGCCATTTACACCCATTATTAACTGTCATCTAAAATGCGTGGCACTGCACGTTGAGGTAGATATTCTGTGGGCATTTGCAGTGGTACCACAAATGTAATGGTTCTGTGCATCCCAGATCACATCTGAAAGATCACAAGATGCATTAGACACAAGTTGAACAGGGGTTGCGTGGGTTGATGACCACATGATGGTTCAGTCCACTGAACTCTTGCTTATTCCCCTGGCTGGCTGGACCCATGGGGAGCAGCTGATGGGATTTTGTCCATGTAATGAGATTAAAAGAGCGTCTACAGTCCAGTACTATAGAGGAAGAGTAATGGAGAGTGAATGTTGTGTGTGCTCAGTGTGTGGCTGTGGGAGAGAGTAAAATACTGACCTTTGGTAATCGCAGGGCATCACAAATCTGTCAGTGTCTGAGAGGGGAGCAAAGGTTCAAATATGTATACGTACTAGCCTGGGTCACAGAATGGCCTGCAGCCCATCTGGTTGACTGTAATTTTAAATTTGGGTAGATGTCTTGCACTCTCTCTCTCTACCTCACTTTCTTTTGCACAGTTCTGTGTAGTCCAAACTTTAGAATCTAAAAGGAGGACAAGGTTTTCTGACGTTGGCTCTAATGTCACTTATCAGAAAAAAATTTATGTCATCATTCAGAATTTATAAAGTGGATTTTTCCATTTCTAAAAGTTCTGGAAGTTGTTGTAACTTCTGTGACTTCGCTGTTGTGATGGCCAGTTATCTCAAACTTTATGATGTTTGATTATTATTAATGTAATTTATTTTAATGTTGAAATGGGCAGTTATCTTAAATATTATTATTAAAAATATTGTTTAATTTGAAAAATAATTAATGTTGTTTATATAAATTTATTTTATTTGTTTATTTTTTTACTTTTCTTTGAAGATTTGTATCTTCATTGTGCTTCATATCATGCATAAAATACTCTTGTCTGTGGTAAAATAACTCAGTCCCATGTTTGAGGTGCAACATTGTTTTAATTAGTATATATGGCTATATCTAAAATGCCTATTAGAGTATTAACAGGCCCTGAAAAATATTTAAAACACTGTGACATTGTTAGATTCCACACTATAGTGATCACTTTATATTTAATGGCCTGATTGCATTTCTTTTCTTGTGACATTCACACGCAAGGTAGTGTTTTTGAAACAAGGTTGAACTTTAAAGAGAACATGGTGTTTTTTTCTGAGAGTGTCATTGTGAAACCCAGAAGAGCTGGTAATGTGAACTGTAATGCAGTGATCTTCAGTGTCTAATGACTGCATATGGCATACATACAGCACTAAAGCTGTGTCTCAGTGTGCATGTCAGCTGATGACTGATTTTTGAGGGTCTCTAGGGAGGGCGGATTGGACCTCACCATCATAAAGTGCATCAGAGCAGAGCTCAGGAAGAAGATGTGTCATCACTCTTTCCTGCCAAAGTGCAGACGGTTGGGCAGCAGTGCTGTCTGCATGTGTGTGTGGTAAGAGAGTGTGTTTTTCTTCGTCTTATGTACAAATAAGGCAAAAAGGGACAGATGGCACAAGCTGAGATAGTACCCTGCTCCATTGCTTTGTGTGCTTCTCTTGTGTGTGTATTAACGTGCTCACACATCTCTAATCCCGTTTTTGCCACCATTTCAACTGTGACTGACCCAAGCATCTTTGTTTTGGATTTAATAGTTTGTGGCATCATTTTATTGCACTTCTGGTAACTAGAAGACGGAAAGTGCCTAAAACTTTTTTTTTTTTTTGTAGTAATAGAAAATTTAAGGCTCCTTTTGCACAGTTTCTTTAAATGTAAATGGTGTTTTTGATATTTATGCTAAATGCACACAGATATGTAAATCTCTCTGCCAATGGCTCTGAAACAAACGTGTTACACAAACTCTCTGAAACAGGAAGTGGGCTGAGGATTGTCTTGCACTCAGGGTGTGTTGTGACTTTATCAGATAAAGCTTAATCATGCTGGCTTCTCGTTTTACTGCATAGCATTGGCTAATACATAGTAAAAGGTTCTTTCTTTATTGACCAGGGCAGGGATGACCAAATTATACATTGTACAATAAAACAGTTCACAAGCCGATGCAGAGACACATTGCACTTCCTTTTGCAACACATGCTTTGAAATGTGTCAATGCAAATGCAGAACAGTGTTACTTTTATTCCGTTTTGAAAATTGTAATGTTTTATGCTGTATATCTATTGAATGCATCTTTTCACAGCATGGAATGAAAACAAAATGTTGGTGGTGGTGTGTATGCGTTTGAAACAGAATTTTAAAATGACAAATTCTTAATAAATTAATTAATTTCTGCACTTTATTATTATTCTAGTTAATTACCTATAGCAGTTAACGAATCACAAAATAGCCTGGTTTCACATTGAAAAGGAGGTGGATAATTCTAAACAAATCATTAATGACAAGATGAAGTTATCAAGGAAGTTTTAAGAGAGGTAACAAACTATGTAAAAAAAAAAAAAAAGTGACATATAAGGTCTCTGCACACTGAGTCCAAAATTTTCTTATGCGTTTTTTCGTATTCGAAATCCTAAAAATTCGTCACGCACAGAAACCTTGCACACTGAGTCCGATGCGTATTAATTACTAATTAAAATTCGCAAAACAGCACTAAATGGCACTTCAAGCGATGAGGATGATTTTGTTGTCCTCGCTTCTTAAAAAAGGAAATATTGGGTCCATCCAATCCTGAGATCTAGAGAGGAAGGAGAGTTCCCCCTCCTTATTAAGGAGCAGCAGGGAATTAAGCCACGTTCACACTAGCAGCGACTTTTGCTGCATGTTGCCAGGGGCTGGCGATGAGGTTGCTAGTGGGTGTTCTCACTACTGGTTGCCTTGACAGCGAAATCAGGTTTCTTGCCGCTAAATACAAACATTTTGGAGGCAAAAGACTAAATATAATATAAACAAATTGAATTAAATCCGTACATACAAACAAAAATGCATGAGAAAGAGTCTACTTTTTTTCCACTGCGTATGTTTATCTACGGCCGTATTCTTTCCTATTGGCTGTCGCTCCCGAAAGTCGCTCTTCATTTGCATAAAGTTGAAGGATTCTGAACTTTGTCGCGTCGCTGGACACGCCCCATCCGGTCGCAAGACGCCAACTGCCGCTGTCGCGCTTGTCGCCGGAAATCGCCAGCTCTCAATTGAAGGAATGGATGTGTCGCTTGGGAGTGTGAACGCAGGGCGTATCACGGGCGATTAAAAGTTTACTTCAGGATGTCAGTGGCTCAGATTGATGCTTTTGCTAGCGATACTAGACCACATATTAAAAAGAAGACCACCCATTTCTGTGAACTCAGTGTGCAAGGATCTATATACAGTGCTTTGTGCTGCGAGATGAAGTGGATGAACTTGACAATTGCCATTCTGGATTTTGGCATCTGAACTGTCAAAACACCTCTCAAAATACTTGCTACAGATGCGAAAAATGCAGAAAATCGAACCCGATCCGAATTTTTTTATGACGGACAAATATTTCGGAGGCAGTGTGTAAACGTGATAGACATAACGTGAGGTCGTATTTATTTTTCAACGTATGAAAATTTCGGACTCAGTGTGCAAAGACCTTAACCCTGAAACATAACCTGCTGTGTTTGCCAGACATACCAGAAACTATGGTAGCAACATTCAGGTTTACAGACGAATATATAATATAAATATCTGTTTTGTACCATACACTGATAACCACCAAAAAGAGGTGGTGAGAGGAGCTCATCACAAACAGCTTTTCCACAAGCGGAGTGGTAAATACAGGGGTGTGGGACAGAGTCAACGTGAATCCGGACTCGAGCTCCCAAACTTTGATGACTTGCGATCGAATCGAAATACAGTGGGGAAAAAAAGTATTTAGTCAGCCACCAATTGTGCAAGTTCTCCCACTTAAAAAGATGAGAGAGGCCTGTAATTTTCATCATAGGTATACCTCAACTATGAGAGACAAAATGAGAAAAAAAAATCCAGAAAATCACATGGTAGGATTGGAAAGAATTTATTGCAAATTATGGTGGAAAATAAGTATTCGGTCAATAACAAAATTTCATCTCAATACTTTGTTATATCCCCTTTGTTGGCAATGACAGAGGTCAAAAGTTTTCTGTAAGTCTTCACAAGGTTCACACACTGTTGATGGTATTTTGGCCCATTCCTCCATGCAGATCTCCTCTAGAGCAGTAATGTTTTGGGGCTGTCGCTGGGCAACACGGATTTTCAACTTCCTCCAAAGATTTTCTATGGGGTTGAGATCTGGAGACTGGCTAGGCCACTCCAGGACCTTGAAATGCTTCTTACGAAGGCACTCCTTCGTTGCCCGGGCGGTGGGTTTGGGATCATTGTCATGCTGAAAGACCCAGCATGTTTCATCTTCAATGCCCTTGCTGATGGAAGGAGGTTTGCACTCAAAATCTCACGATACATGGCCAAATTCATTCTTTCGTTTACACGGATCAAAACACAGAAAAACAGCCCCAAAGCATGATACTTCCACCCCCATGCTTCACAGTAGGTATGGTGTTCTTTGGATGCAACTCAGCATTCTTTCTCCTCCAAACACGACAAGTTGAGTTTTTACCAAAAAGTTCTATTTTGGTTTCATCTGACCATATGACATTCTCCCAATCCTCTTCTGGATCATCCAAAATGCTCTCTAGCAAACTTCAGACGGGCATGGACATGTACTGGCTTAAGCAGGGGGGCATGTCTGGCACTGCAGGATTTGAGTCCTTGGTGGCGCAGTGTGTTACTGATGGTAGTCTTTGTTACTTTGGTCCCAGCTCTCTGCAGGCCATTCACTAGGTCCCCCCGTGTGGTTCTAGGATCATTTTGACCCCACGGGGTGAGATCTTGCGTGGAGCCCCAGATCGAGGGAGATTATCAGTGGTCTTGTATGTCCTCCATTTTCTAATAATTGCTCCCACAGATGATTTCTTCACACCAAGCTGCTTACCTATTGCAGATTCTGTCTTCCCAGCCCGGTGCAGGTCTACAATTTTGTTTCTGTGTCCTTTGACAGCTCTTTGGTCTTCGCGCGCACCGCGGCAGTTTACTGGTGATGAGGAACTGTGTGGACTGTTTGTGGACTGGGGAAAGGTGTCTTTTTATACTGATAACGCCAAGTTCTACTTGAACAGATGCCTTTTTAATACAGGTAATTGTATTTCGTGTACTTCGCCGCCCCCCCCCCCCCGAAGTGAGAGGACCGAGCCGAAACTCTTAAAGAAGGTGTTACAGGTCTGTGAGAGCCAGAAATCTTGCTGGTTTGTAGGTGACCAAATACTTATTTAACCGAGGAATTCACCAATTAATTCTTTAAAAATCCTACACTGTGATTTTCTGGAATTTTTTTTCTCATTTTCTCTCATAGTTGAGGTATACCTATAAAGAAAATTACAGGCCTCTCTCATCTTTAAGTGGGAGAACTTGCACAATTGCAAGTGGCTGACTAAATACTTGTGGAGAGGGAGAATGACCCAACTGTAATGAAAAGAAGACATTGAGACGCGACTTAGACTTTGGACAGCAAGGATCGAGACTTGACTTTGGACTGAGCTCTGTGACTCGGAAAAAGACTTATGATCAGATCAAAGTCATTATTAGACACGTCCCTGCAGCATGCTTTGGGCGCTTTGGGGGAAAAACTGGCCATAAGCCAGAGACTGCGTTCAGGGAGCGCTGGATAGGCTAATATAAATCAATGGAGTAATAGCATAACTTACGACAAAAGAACAGAGATAAAAAAAAATAATAACAAATTACATGATTCGTCTAGTAGCGATCTCCACTCGTGGAAAGCGCTGCCCTGTCCGTTAGATCGCCGCCCAGCAGAACACGGACTGAGGGGAATATGGAACCGTATGGAGCGGGCATGAGAAACGAGAGGCGCGGCCGCGATCACTTCACTGGTACTCGCCTCATCATCACTGTGACCGCTTCTGTTAAATATTCCTCACTTCTTCTGTTTTCGACACAGAGGTGCACCAGCATATAATAAGGTTGCACCCATGAGTAAGGATCGCATCCAGCAAGACCCTTTCATTTCATTTGTATTTGTAATAACACCTCTCGCAGACCTGTTTTTTTTTTCGATCTCACGGTTTTTGTTCGATCAGTGACAGATTTTAATGCATCGGCAGGGCCTTTATTTAATTTTAACCTCAATTAACATTAAATGCAGGCCGGAGACATTATATACAGCAAAGATGGATCTTAAACTCTGAATAATAGCAAAAAAACTTTGATATTTTAAGAACAATTACAATTGCATTGAGCATCTGCCTCACATTCACAATCTCATCCATATTCTCAAAATTATTTTTTTCAATGACTTCATATTCAATATTTGGATCACTGGCAGCTTATTCACCACATCTAGCATCAAAAGACAGTGACATTTATATCTCATTGCATATAGTAATTGCTCTGCATTAAAGCCATTCAAACCACTTCAATTTCTGCTGATGATATTAGTTTGTTTTATGCCTGCAGTAATTATGAATGAAACGTCACTTCATTATTGTGTATCAAACAGTGTCAACTTGAGGAAAAAAGATGCATTGCACAAAATTAGTTATCAGATATGTAAATATAGTTGCGCAAGAAAAAATACCTTCACATTTACATACCTGGGGTCTCTAGCGACCCTATACACTTTTTACAAAAAAATAAATCAGAAAACTGGCATTCTTTTATATTTTACTATTGTTTTCTTGTTATATTGTTTATAATTAAAGATGAGGAATACTGAAGAAAGATGATGTTAATTAAAACACATGAAGGAGGGAGAGGTCGTAGAGGAATGATGTCCCGGGTCGTAAAGAACCCGAGGTATGCATTTTAAGTGTTAAGTTTAAAGTAATCCATACTTTAGAATTTAAGTCGGAGTTTTAAAGTTCTGGTGCAACAGGATTACGTTATATAAAATATATTAAAGATAAGTATAACTTATTATAAATATAAATATAACTTATATCTGATCAAAATGATGGGTTAAAAATGTAAACCTGCTTATTTTTAAAGGTTTGAAGTTTGGTGCAACAGAATTATTAGATAAACCTTGATTTAATCTAGTTTTAAAATTAATAATTGCAAACCATTCAGCTATAATTTGAAGAAGAAAAATGCACATAGGCCTAATGTCTGAAGTGAGCAAGCAGCAATATGCCTAATGATAATTTAAAATATATTTCGAAGAAGTGTTTCTTTCACAAAATGATTATTGTATATATAACTATAAAATATAGGCTTCTCAATTTTTCTCCTTCTTGCAGGCACTCATGTCACTTCCATTTCTTTCGGGATAAATTAATGAATTCACGTGTTGTAAATCAGTCTGTAGGCCAATAGCGCACACAGCCCCTAAATTTAGCGATCAACTATGCATATTACAAACTTAACATTTAACATACAACATTTTTTTCTATTAAATTATTTTGTCTTTGTTACTCTTATAAAGGATGGTAGCACAGCATTTTTGAATCATTGTCTTAATAAGTTTGTCTGCATCCATATTGCATGTTTCCTCTCACTTGCAAAATATGCTTGCAGTTATTTCTTCTAGTTATTTCAAAGCAGTTCTTTCTGCGTTTCCGCTCACATATTTTTAAATCTGTTTCATTGAGGTTCCAAATAATGTCTCATTGGCTTAGATATAACACCTAGAAGCATATAGCTATTCTTATGCACACATGCAAAGTATGTTGCAGCTGTTATTTCTATGAAATTATGTTGTCTTTGCTATTCTGTTACTAATAAAATAGTTTTTTTCACTGCTTATCCTATTTTGGCACAATCCCTAAATTGAACTTGAGTAATTTTACTAAGGGCACCCATCTCACATGAAATTAAACTATGTCAAACATATTCTACCTGCATTCCTGATATTAATTACTATACATTTGATATGGTAATTAATACTGAGACACTAATTTGGGCAAAAAGCACTAATGACTTGTTTAAGACTTGAATCTTAAAGCTGAGGACTTGCAACTCGACTTGGACTTGCCTGTCTTGACTCGGGACTTGACTGGGACTTGTCTGTCTTGACTCGAGACTTGAATGCAAAGACTCAAGACTTACTTGTGACTTGAAAAACAATGACTTGGTCCCACATCTGGTAGATGCTAATATGGAAGGTGCATAGTGTCATTCACATGAACACTAAACACAATCATGGTACCACACGATACTGAAATAATGCAATAAACATTAATTTAACAACATTAGATGTAAGATAAAACCCTAATGTACAAAACTGATAAGAAAAAAAAACTAAGAAACATGTTATATCAACAAAAAAACATCAAATATGAAGTGTCAAGCAGGGAATTCTGGGAATGTCAATTTATGGTTTTTCACTGTTAATTATACAATGACTTGTTCTTTTTCACTTCCAAAAGCTGTGCATTAAACAGTATTTTACTGTTAAATTACATTAAATGTAATTACAGTTATTCACCTTATATAGTACGAAAACTTAAGCAATTAACAGGTTTTTACTGTAGCATTTTTACAGTCTTACTGTTAAAATCTCAATCATTTTTTACAGTGTATCTGATTACCGATAATGCTGTCTGATCTGTTTTTTAAGCAAATAATACATGTCGAGACTGAGAGTTGTAATCGCATTTCCCGGGCGGCTTTGATAGTATGTGAGTCAGAGAATGAAGCCCTCTGATAATGAGCTTAATTTGTGTAAAAGTGGGGTTATTAAATGTCTGATTGTGATATAATGGTCATTTACTGATCCTTGCGCTGCCGGTTGAGGAAGCAAATAAACTTTTCTTTTCCTTTTTAACTAGAGATACAACCAAACAGTGGGTCTGAGTGTGAGCCGTGTATACCAGCAGAGTCTGTGTGTCGATTCAAGCTCTAGATTTCTCGAAAAGAGAAAGTATAGATGTGGAGGTGGAGGTGGAGATTGCTCTTGGCTTTCTGACAGACTGAGCAGTTCCATAACAAACCTGTCAGCTCATGCAGATGAGTTTCTACTGCACGGCATTAAAAGCATTGTAGACTCTCATGTGGGTTGTTTTCGAGGCTTTTGTGGCTGATTCAGTGTTTGTGCAGGGTGTCCCAACCAGCCCTGTCTTAGCATTTGTCTGTAATCTTTCGTAAATGCTTTGGTTCTTAAGTCCCACTCTCTCCTGTGGTGTAATTGGTGCCTGTTCAGGCTGGACAGCTGTTATTCGAATATTTGGGGCGCAGAGTGATCGTGGGGACATGGCTTGTGTTATGTAATGTCATATTGTAGCTTTAGTCTGGCTGAAACCGAAAGAGTGTGTGAGCAGGGTCTTTTTTTCAGGGTGATCGAGTTAGAAACACTCACAGGGCTAGTCTTCATTGATTCCTCTTCATACATTGTGCGTAGGGGTACACGGAGCATATGCCAGATGGAGGGATATCGGAGGGAGGGAGATGCAGGAACATTGTGGAGGTCCGGTGTTAAAGCACAGAGTGTGGTGGATGGATGATTGCGGAATTTGCTGTGGGGTTAACGAGGCCTCTGTCTGAAAAGTGTTGCCAGGGTTAACTATCGTAGGACACTCGGCTTCATTTTCTTTCTTTCTTTTTTTTGTTTCCAGGACAACAGGAACACATCTGATGACAAGCCCGTTCAGCGTTCTAAGGTATGTTGCTTTATGTTCATATCCTTCTTGTCTTTTCTTAATCATACCTAGGGCTGCACGATAAATCGAAATGGAATCGAGATCGCGATTCGACAGAAGCTGCGATTGTCATGCGTATCTTTCAATGAAGCACGGTTCTGTGATCAGCAGTAAAACTCCATCCAAAGCCAGAGGGCACTCTCGCGCTGAAACTCCAAATACACCCCGCAGAAGAAACCCAGAAAATGCCTATCGCTGCAACTGAATAAACAGAAGATTCAACTGCTCTCATTGATTCAACGTGACTAATAAACAAACGACTACGGCAATATACGGTTTATCAGATTTCTTATTATAATTTTCATTAAAATAAAGTATATTTATAATGCAATGCCTTTATCACTGCTTAAATACTATGAAATATGTTGCGTGCCTTATTCGGTGTAAGAAGCCACATCATCTCACAGAAGGATTTATTTCAAACACTCGACTGACGTTATGAAGAGAGTTTGGAGTAAAAATTTTATTAAATGTAGTATTTTCACATGCTTTCAGATGGAGCAGCATTCACTACACAGAGCCATAGTTCACTGACAAGCTAAGAAACAGCAGCTGTCATTATCACGAAACGATTTTCTTTCAATTTCATAAGGCGCAATAAAATAATTGTCAGTGAACTACGGCTATGTGTAGTAAATTCTGCTCCATCTGAAAGCATGTGATGATGATTTCCTGCTGATTACAGAACCGGCAGTACTATCAAACGGTGCATGCCATCGCATCATTCGATGAATCGGCCAGCCCTAAGCATACCCAACATCCCTGGGCTACTAGTTGTGAAGTAAGCAACGGTTTCTTCCTCATGGGGTTTTGAACATGATTCAAGGTCCAAACATTCATCATCTTATACATAGTCTTTATCCTCCATTTATAGGGATGACCCGAAATTAACATTTGGTCGAATACACCGAACAAGGTTTTGCTAATTTTTTTTCACTATTGCATGAATTAAATAGCCAAAATGTGCTTTTACTGTTTTGTAGGGCTTTTCAAGAAAAAAATCTATTACAAAAACCAACAATTTAAAAGTATTAACACTGCACATATTTAACATTTAGCAGATTATTATATGAAACAAAGCACAATTTAACTTAAAAATTAATAAGTTAGTAAAATAATATTTTTGGGCCATTTTCGAGACCCCCTTGTTGAATCAGGCATGTATTTTTTTACTTTACAAATAAAAGCAGCCTTGCTGAGCTGAAGAGCCTTCTTTTAAAACATTAGAAAATATTACAGATCCCAATTTGAAGACTATGTGTGAATGTTAAAATAAATGTATTAACAAAGTTGTTGAAATTATAATCATTATTATTGTCTTACTTTTTATTTTATTTTACAGAACAACAGTAAAATTAAAATAATAACATTTATTAATGTTGATGAAGTTCTTGCTTTTTCTCAACTTTTATTTAGGTGGAAACGCGCAGGAAGACCTTAATGCTTCTTTTTGTCGACAACGGCAGATTTATAAATGAGTCATTACGAATAAGTCGCACGTATTGCATTGTCACATGCCTTTAAAATAATTCACAAAAATGTGACTGAGCAACTGACGAGTAACAATGTTTCAGCGCAGATTTTCCTCGCGGTTTGGACTTTGAACCCTGGCTAACAAGCAGATCACGAGTTCCTGCAGTGCGTGTCAATGCATGGTGCTGTGTAATTAGGAAAACATGACGTTCTGCAGTTTATAAAATTTAAGGCGCCATTTCGCAATTTCAGTATATACAGTAACCAGCAAGCAATAAACAATTCCTCTTCTCATCAACGGA
This sequence comes from Sinocyclocheilus anophthalmus, assembly GCA_018155175.1. NCBI lineage: Eukaryota > Metazoa > Chordata > Actinopteri > Cypriniformes > Cyprinidae > Sinocyclocheilus > Sinocyclocheilus anophthalmus. The sequence continues at coordinate 33,487 of JADLZN010010542.1, forward strand.
CAGCCGATATGCAGTTACTAAACAGTCTACCGCTGGCGGTGCTTGTAATGATTTTTGCACTTCTCGGACGTTTTAAATGCTTCCACAATGCCCTGACATGGTTGTTGCATTGCGCCGAGGGTGGGTCATTCTTAGACGATTCGTTCATTTTGAACGAATCTTTAATGTGACTCGGGATGAACGAGTCGTCTCGGGGAGTGATTCGTTCAGCCGCGCATGCGCAACATCCTATAGGTTCTGAGTGGAATCCAGTCATATACAGGTGCATATCAATAAATTAGAATGTCGTGGACAAGTTAATTAATTTCAGTAATTCAACTCAAATCGTGAAACTCATGTATTAAATAAATTCAAAGCACACAAACTGACGTGGTTTAAGTCTTTGGTTCTTTTAACTGATGATTTTGGCTCACATTTAACAAAAACACACCAATTCACTATCTCAACAAATTAGTATATGGTGACATGCCAATCAGCTAATCAACTCAAAACACCTGCAAAGGTTTCCTGAGCTTTCAAAATGGTCTCTCAGTTTGGTTCACTAGGATACACAATCATGGGAAGATGCTGATCTGACAGTTGTCCAGAAGAAAATCATTGACACACTTCACAAGGCTGGTAAGCCACAAACATTCATTGCCAAAGAAGCCGGCTGTTCACAGAGTGCTGTATCAAAGCATGTTAACAGAAAGTTGAGTGGAAGGAAAAAGTGTGGAAGATAAAGAAGCACAACCAACCGAGAGAACCGCAGCATTATGAGGATTGTCAAGCAAAATCGATTCAAGAATTTGAGTGAACTTCACAAGGAATGGACTGAGGCTGGGGTCAAGGCATCAAGAGCCACCACACACAGACGTGTCAAGGAATTGGCTACAGTTGTTGTTATTCCTCTTGTTAAGCACTCCTGAACCACAGACAACTCAGAGTCGTCTTACCTGGGCTAAGGAGCAGAAGAATGGGACTGTTGCCCAGTGGTCCAAAGTCCTCTTTCAGATGAGAGCAAATTTTGTATTTAATTTGGAAACCAAGGTCCTAGAGTCTGAAGAAGCTCATAGCCAAGTTGATTGAAGTCCAGTGTTAAGTTTCCACAGTGTGTGATGATTTGGGTTGCAAGTCATCTGCTGGTGTTGGTCCATTGTGTTTTTTAAAACCAACATCACTGCACACGTTTACCAAGAAATTTTTGAGCACTCCATGCTTCCTTCTGCTGACAAGCTTTAAGGAGATGCTGATTTCATTTTCCAGCAAGACTTGGCACCTGCCCACACTGCCAAAAGCCCCAAAAGTTGGTTAAATGACCATGGTGTTGGTGTGCTTGATGGACCAGCAAACTCACCAGACCTGAACCCCATAAAAATGCAGATGAGCTGAAGGCCACTGTCAAAGAACCTGGGCTTGCCAACCACCTCAGGCACTGCCACAAACTTGAGCACCTCCCATGCTCAGAAGCAAAAGGAGCCCCTACCAAGTATTGAGTACGTCTACAGTAAATGAACATACTTTCCAGAAGGCCAAAAATTCACTAAAATTTTTTTTTTTTTTTTGGTCTTATGAAGTATTGTAATTTGCTGAGATAGTGAATTGGTGGGGTTTGTTAAATGTGAGCCAAAATCATCACAATTAAAAGAACCAAAGTCTTAAACTACTTCAGTCTGTGTGCATGAATTTATTTAATACACAAGTTTCACATTTGAGTTTAATTACTGAAATAAATGAACTTTTACACGACATTTAAATTTATTGAGATGCACCTGTATAGTTCACGGAGTTTCGAGTCTGGGTTTTTCAGATCGTTCGTTCATAACGTGACAGCCCAGAAGCTTTACCAATGCAGGTTCTGACCCGGAAACAGGAATTGATTAGCTCACCTCTTATCTGACAAGTCTTCGGGTTTGATTCGTTCGTTCATCACGTGACAGCCCCGTAAGCCCAAACCCAAAGACTTGTCAGATAGGAGGTGGTGAGCTAATCATAGACTGAAGACCAGGTAAACAATGAATTAATTTTTTCCTGTTTTCTTATAGCAGTTTTGTATTGTTTGTGTGATCAACATTTGCGTAAGTAGTAACACGTAACATTTTAATTATATTTTGCTAAAATGAACGAAATGACTCGGAAAAAAGATTTGTTCGTTTTGCTGAACGAAACTCAAAGGTCCGAGTCGGTAAAATGATCCGAACTTCCCATCACTAATTGCGCCTCTCACTCTACGCTGGTTGCTATTTGATCGCGTCACATCATTGTTCGGTACAGTTTATTCTGTCTTTTTCGCTTACACCGAAAGAGCTTTTTTTTTGCTATTTTCGGACGAATAATTTCGGTTACCGAACATTCGTGCATCCCTAATTGTAAAGTAAAGAGAAATGCATTTGAAAATATTTAATGGTAATAGATTTTTTACTTCTCCTGAATATGACTGTAAGATTTGTACTAAGGATATATGCTTATAAGGACAAATAAAGCTTCAAAATGAATTCAAGTAAGTTAATATAAGTTTTTGTCTCATGCACAGTCAGTGCAAGTCAATATTCTGAAGTCATTTAGTGCTACTTTGATCTGTTCTTTGATTGAAAACCAATGTCTTTGCTTGCGTTTCCTACCAGTCTTTCAGTTTTAAGACACAGAAGGAGACGTGTGCATCATGTGAGAAAACCGTGTATCCGATGGAGAGATTGGTGGCCAACAACCTCATCTTCCACAACACGTGCTTCTGCTGCAAGCATTGCAACACCAAACTCAGGTTAGTCACTTCCTCACCAGCACAGCCTGAGAAAACGCCTAAAACTAGAGCAGTTAAACATGGGTTGTAAACTGAAAGAAGTCTTCTTTTGTAAGAAATCCTTTTGCTCTCCAAGGGTGCAGGTATCTGATCAAAAATTCAGTACAAACAGTAATATTGTGGAATATTATTATCATTTAAAATAACTGTTCTCTATTTGAATATATATTAAAAAGCAATGTATTCCTGTGATTGCAAAGCTGAGTTTTCAGCAGTCGTTACTCCAGTTTTCAGTGTCACATGATCCTTCAGAAATCATTCTGATATGCTGATTTGAGGAAAATTATACTTTTATTCATGGTGCTTTTATGAATAGAATGTTCAAAAGAACAGCATTTATTTGGAATAGTAAAGGCATTTATAATGTTTAAAAAAACTTCACTCGATTGTCAATTTAATGCAGTAACATTTATTATTTTTTGAATGTATTTCTAACGTTATCTCTTGGCTTCTGCGCTCTGCAGTCTGGGGTCCTATGCAGCGCTGCAGGGGGAGTTCTACTGCAAACCACACTTCCAGCAGCTCTTCAAGAGTAAAGGGAACTATGACGAGGGCTTCGGGCGCAAGCAGCACAAGGAGCTCTGGGCCTCCAAGGATGAAGAGAGCATCACCAAGACAGCATAATCCTCAGTGATTTCCAAAGCACCTTTCCCCTCCCTAGCCAATGATGATGACCCTTTACATACTCTGCCCACATCAATACACACACACACACACACACATTTCAAGCACAACAAGCAGTTGATCCAGGCTTCTCATGATATCACAACACAATCACAGATATACCACCATGAGATAGGGTTGATTAGCTTCCCTTTTGTTTGTTGTTCATTTAATTTTTTTGTCCTCCCACCCTTTCTTCTCTGCTTGGTTTTCATTTTTATTTAGCTTTGGAAAATGTAATTTTGTGTTTGTGATGATTTTTTTTTGTAGTGTTGTGGAGTTAACAGTTAGTTGATTGTGACCAAAATCTTTGTGTCCCTATAGGTGGGATGATTCACTTATTAGCGTCATTACGATCCTGTTTGGCAGTACTCGTATCAGTTGGTTTCGTTGATTTTCTGTCGTGAAAGGTTTCAAGATGGTTTAGATTATACACTCAGGTAAAGATTCTGGGTTGATGCATCAAGATTATTCAGCAATCTTTTATGTACATAGTGAACTTAACTGTTTTGTCCCTCACTTCAGTTACAGCAATCTGTACCGTTTTCAAACTAAATGGTTTAACAGCGTTCCTTAAAATGAGAAAACGGTCTTTTTTTAAATTATTTTGTCTGCTTTGCTGGCGCAGGGTATTTTATCTGTGAATCTACAGGGTACACTGTACTGTAAAGAACTCACTCGAGTTTACATCCCCCTTACTTTTCATTCTTTTTCATCCTCGTTTTATCTTCTTTTGACATTAAGAATTGGTATTTGACAGATCCTGTCAAATCTGTGATCCAATCAGACAATATCATTCTTATTAAGCATGAGTATCTTTTACCAAATGTAGTTGTAAACACAATATTTGCTCAGATAATATTTACCGTTACTGAATATTTACCACTATAAAATTAATTTGATTACAAATTAAGATTTAGACTTGCTGAAATTTAGACATAATCTTATATCAGCCATAATTTCTGGCGCCCTCTAGTGTTTTGGATGATATTCCTTATTTGATCTAATGTTGGTTATTCTTTGCCATCTATTGATGCCATCTAGTGATATCTATGCTCATTTTATCAAACATAAATATTCCTTGTATATCTTATTTTAGTTACATTTAATGTTTTTCAGCAGACTGCACATCATATTTTTCTTTGTTGCTCAGTGATTTCTTGTAAAGGCATTTGCACATAAGTACCACTAAGCTGAGTGAATGTACTGTGATGCACTGAACTGTACTTATGCCTTGCTGCATGGGACCAAGTTTGTACAACAAAATTAAGATATTCACAGGGAACTAGGTCTCAGAGGAAATTACATTTATGATGCTTTGCACCCCCCCCATTCTCAATCCCCCCAAACCCCACCACCACTTCCTGTCAAAACATTTCAAAAAAAACAAGTTTTTGACTGTTTCCTGTGGGCTTCTCTGTGACGAGGTTTTGTGGGACTTTGAGCACATACGTAACCGTGTGGCTCGGAAGCATTGCTCAGGAATATGGATGGGTCGCAGTGATGCAGCAGTGTCACCCCTAGTTAGAGTTCTGTTTTTTTAGTCCCGCTCCCGCAAGGTTCCATTCCACACCCACCTGCTCCCGCTATATATTCACTCTTTGTTCACCCGCTTAGAATAATTTTCTTCCCGACCCGACCGTTCCGCTAAATTTAGATCTCGTTTCCAGAATCTACATTTAACTTTCACGCTCTGGAAAGAGAGAGAGATCGGATGACAAATTAAAGTGTAGTTGCACAAAGGGAGTTATTTTATTCGTCTTGTCAAGGGTCTTGAATTTATTGACTTTGACTTGAATTTATATGAATTATCTTAAGACACAAAATTCGTTTAATATTTTATGCAACACAGTAGGAAAAAGTGTCAGAGAAAATAAAAATGTTGTACAAAAAATCCGGTCGGGTCGAGAGCCGCAGAAATGCAGACCTCTACCCCTAGTGTTCATTGTTAAAAGCTGTTGTTCACTAAATGAATCATTTTTACCATTTAAATCAACAAACAGTCCGCAGTTGGGGTCTGAGCAGGAAGTGCTGTACATCTAAATGAACTCTTTCATCCCAGGTTTTATATGCACACGTCAGTGTGAAACTGTGACTTGTGAATTATCACTGTGGCCATAAGCTGTGACCTCTCCAGAGGTTCATGTATTTGTGTGCAAACATCATTAATGCCATCATGTTGTTTCTTTTCCTTTTTGGTTTTCTAGTGGAACATGGTAAAGCTGTTCTGATAAGCCTGTATTTGTTAAATGTCATAAGGAAGTGGTCTGTAGATCGTTTTGCCTTTAGTTTTAGGGCCATGATAATGGCTTGTTGTGTTTGCAAATGTCTCGTCTGCCTTCCAGTGCAATGGCCTTTTGTCTGTACGTTTGAGGAGATTCTCCATTTAGACTAAGCCATTGAAAATCATCCAAATATTTTCAACACCTTAAACGCCACAAAAGTCCCTGTGTGTGTATATATTTAAGATGACTGTGAAATTGAAATGCATTGCGAGGTTTAGATGAATTATCGAAAGCTCTTGGCATGAACGGAAATAATATTTTCATATTAAGTCTTATCATTTTAGTTGCATTTTTTTTTGCGTTGAATCATTTTTAAGAACACTTTGTTTTCAGCTTCCTATGAGCTTTCCCCCCCAAATCAAATCAACTTCCTCACTTTCTATATGTAAATGATTTGGTCTTCTTTCCCATGCGTTTTCTTTTCTGTAGAAATATGCTTTTAATTTTGGAGCAAACTTTTCACAGACACACATCACTGTGTTTACGCCAATTGTTAGTTGTGTTTGCACACAGTGCGCCAAGGTACAAATGGCACAATATTCCTGCAAACGCTCACTGTCTTTTATAAACTACAGAACAAATAGGAAAAAGGTACGGTCTTCTTTGCTCTTTTCTGATGGATTTGTAGTTCTTGAAATGTGTGAGTGTGTCTTTGTAAATGCATGGATATTTAAGGTTGCAAAAGATTATTTTTAAATGCTGTCGACTCTGTCCGCATGCGTTGAGTGAGAGGAGATAAATGTACGCAAAGTGTATTACTCTATATCTAAAACTTGATCAGTGGAACAAGGTGGCCTTAAAGCAGAAGGAGGTATTGGCTCTTTACTTGTCTCTTTTGTTCCCCGTCAGGTTTATTTTTGTCTCAGTACTTTTATCAGCCCTCCAGTTCAACTGCTACAAGAATTTATAATAAAATATGATTTTGCTTTCTTTCACTTCCCACAGTCTTATCTCATCTTTTTCTCCTCCTTTTTATTTCTCATTTTTGTACACACTTTTTGGAGAAAAACAATAAACGATATGCTGGTGTTGATCAACCTGAGGTTTGGATGTTTATTACATGGAATAAAATAAACATTAACTGAAATAAAATATAAAACAACTTTATTTTAGCTAGTTGCCAAGGTAACATTTCTTATTAAAATGTTTTAATAATTGATGTACTACACTAAAAATGAATAAATAAGGACGTGTTTAGAAAAAAAATAAAAATGACAAACATGGACAACAAATTTTACACAATTCTCAATGGTAATTCTTAAAGTGATATAATTCTTTAAAAAAAGAAACATTACAATGACTAAAATATATTCTTTAAAATATAAAAAGAGTACAGCAAACAACGGCATATATAACAGACAGCAGAGAAAAATTAATATGAGGTGAATTTAGTCACTTTTTACTCACTATTTTCAACACTTTAATTTGTAATGTTTATTTACAAGTAACATGAATATTGTAAATAACTACTGGTCCCAGATACAAGTCCAAAAACAAATCACACTAAGAAATATTTGCCGTGAAGAGTTATGGTGTATATATGTTAAAGCATCCATTATCATCTAACTACGGAACCTCAAGGTAATCTCGCCCTTATTTTTTTTTTTTTTTTAATATTGTATTTAATTATGATTATTTTATTTTTTTACATTATCAAATCAAACCAAAAAGTAAGGACCAAAGAGTCAGGTAGAGCACTAAACAAGAGAGCACTGAAATAAATATTTTTATATTGAAAAAAAAATAGGTATTTTATATATTGGTATTATAATAAATATCTATATAGATATATATATATTTATATAGGTTAATAGAAGAAATCAAAAAAGGTACAAACAAAACAGCCTTTAAGTGAACAAAAGTAAGAAATATCAAAATTCACAGTTGCAAATGGCTACAATAGGCAGACACAACTATAAGTTTTATACATTGTATGGCATTGTATAACTATAAAAATAACGAGTCACTAGACTCGTTGAAAAAATTAGCTAATGTAATAGCCTTATTACTAATTGTAAGTTAATTTATGAAATGACTAAAAGAAGGGGTGGTTTTCAAAAATCTACACTTATGAATAAAAAATGTATCACAAAAAAGAAAGCTGTTAATCAAGTAGTGTTGCATACAATCTTTTTTTTAAGTATTCCAAACTTAAAGGCACAATGTGTAATTTTCGCCGCTAGAGGGCGCGTTTTCAAAATAAACAAATAGACAAAGGCGTAGTTTGATGAAGCAGTGAGTTGTCTTCATCCCCACAGCCGATGCAATCCGACGGGACTTGGGCAGAAATCATGTTCATGGATGAGCTAATAATTTATTAACGTAGTAGAGTGAAGCAGGGTGAGGCTGAAAGCCGTGGAAGTGAAACGAGGCGCTGAACGAGCGGGACACACGTACGGCTCGAAAGCAGCGGAGCTTTTATTATGCCACAGTCGACCGCTTCCGCTCCTTCCGGTCGTGCGTATGTGGTGGAAAAAGCAGCGCTGTTTTATCATGCTAGATACATTTGAACGTTCTGTTATAATGCTACTCTGTGCGCTCTTCCCCGGTCTATTAAAACGCACAACATATTAAAGGGGTGATATGATGCGATTTCAGTTTTTACTTTCTCTTTGGAGTGTTACAAGATCTTGGTGCATAACGGAAGATCTGTAAAGTTGCGAAGACTAAAGTGTCAAATCCAAAGAGATCTTCTTTATAAAATTAAGAGTCAGCCATGCTACCTAAAAGTCTCGTTTAACACCCCCCCCCCCCCCCCCCCCCCCCCCCCCCCTCTGCCCCCAAATATCTAAATCACTATGTGGGAAGATTTGCATAAACACCGCACAAAATGTTCACGCAAAGAAAGAAGGCGTAACTTTTATTCGCGCTGTAGTATTGTTGTTGCCGTACCGCCGCCATGTCGTGACGGCCACTGGAGCTGATCCATGCTGGTTGGTGAGGAAATACTTCAACTTCACGCTGTGGGTCGCCGGATTGGCTTTCACCGTGGACTAAGCGGAGTCCAGCCCAGGGTCGTCATCATGTGGTTGCAGCAAGCCCGCCGGCAGCTCCTTCGTTGAATCCGCTGCCTCTGCTCACTCTAGCCCTCAGGCCGTTCCTCACTCTAGCCCCCAGCCTCTGCTCACTCTAGGCCGCCGTGTGGGACGCTGTGTTTCTTTGTATAAGCGAAACTACTTTGTTTGGCCTTCAAAAAATGGACACGACCCGACTAGAAAAATCAGTGGTTAAGTTTTATTTACAACACTTTTCCAGAACAGTTCGACCCAAATATTAAGATGTGTGCAGCATTTTATGGAGGACTGTTTCCTGATCTTGGGAGAGTAGGACTACAATTCCGGGGGGGGGGGGGGGGGGCTGTTCGGACTCACAGACTGTAAGTACGTTTTTATATTTAAAGAATTTTTATATTTTATATATTTAAAGCGAGTTTTTGGCAGTGTAGAGTAGCACTTGTTGTTGTCATTTCTCCGATCACAAATGCAGGTATGGTTTTATGTTTACGTGGCGCGATTCAACGCAACGCCGTAAAAAGACAGTATAAGTCATTATAAACAGTAATTATGTCCCCACTGGATGCAAAAAAAATGCCTAGTTTGTAATGGGTTTTAATATTTATGTCTCATAGCTCCGGCCTGACAGGGCATCACAATATAGTAAAGGGCGTACCATTTCCATCACACGCTTGAGGTATTAACCCAATCACAATGCATTGGATAGCTGGCCAATCAAAGCACACATCGCTTTTCAGACCGATGAGATTTGTAAAACATCGACAAGTCCTATCAGAAAGGCGAAGGCATTAGAGGAGAAACAATCTGTACAGTAGGTGGAAAAAAAAAAAATAATGTGTTGTGTGAACATTAAACGAAAACTAACACATTTCATTACACCAAATACACAAAATAATGTTCTTTTTAGCAGCATCATATGACCCCTTTAACACATTTGGGTTTCCATGTCGGAAATCGAGGGGTTACGACGTCATTGACACAATGACACTATGTACACGGTCCGTGTCACTAGTTAAAATGGCTTATTTCTCTGTGATTTAAACATTCTTCGAAACATTTGAGATAATGCAAGTACACAAGTCAGCAAAAATATATAACACTTGTTCTAGTGGTTTTTGGATTTTTTAATAAAAAAATCTTACATATTGTGCCTTTACCTTGTTAATAGTTAAGAAGATTAACATGAATATAAACAGGACATTCTGCTATTCAAGTGAGACCAAAACAGCTTTGAATGGATACAGTTGAAGAAAATGTGCTTTGTGGTTTCAATCTCACTTTCGCAAAACTGACAAAGAGTTTTCCTCAATATCAAATTTTGATCTAAGGAATTCTTTCGATGGATATATATCATTCATAATTTTAAATTGAAGCTCTGTTAAGGGAAGTTCAAGGAAGTCGTGGCCTAATGGTTAGAGAGTCGGACTCGTAACCCAAAGGTTGCGGGTTCGAGTCTCGTACCGGCAGGGATTGTAGGTAGGGGGAGTGAATGTACAGCGCTCTCTTCCACCTTCAATACCACGACTGAGGTGCCATTGAGCACCGAACCCCCAACTGCTCCCGCTGCAGCAAAAAATGGCTGCCCACTGCTCCTGGTGTGTGTTCACGGTGTGTGTGTGTGCACTTTGGATGGGATAAATGCAGAGCACTAATTCCTAGTATGGATCACCATACTTGGGCACATGTCACTTCACTTTTGCTTTTGGGAAAATTGGAAAAGAGAGGTAGCTCATTCTTATGTCTTTTAATTCCTTTGAATCAAACTCTTTGAAAATATGGAGACGTCTGAGTCGATTTGGGTAAAGTCTACCGGTATTAATGAAAATGCTGATTTTTGATCTCTAATAGAATAAGTACCCTAAACACAGAGATGGATCTGGGAATCTCACCTATATGGCAGCTCACTTCTGACTGCTACGTCTAAAATGTGTGCGCGTCACGTCACCAAGCGTCTCTTTGAACCAAAGCGAGGAACAGCGCCCCCCCGAGCGTACACAAACTCCGTGTGCTTGCCACACAGTTGTCATCTTGAACATGCCACGGAAATTATAGACGCTATGCGATGCATTGTTTCTCACCGACGACGATGAAAAAATCCTGAGCGCGATTTCATCGGTGCACGGGCATTAACATGCCGAACTTTGGGCTGGTTTTGAAGGAAGCGAGCTTTTGGGTTCCGGTGACGAACTGCTTTTAATTTAGGCTGTCAGGAAACTCGCTGCGCTAAAGATTCATTCTAGCATCTGCTGCTTATCATCAACAACATTACGAGAACGCCTGGACTAATGTCGCCTCAAGAGCTCCTCTCCTGCCTAACATCACTACATCCGCTCGTGCGTCCGTCTGGGAGCGCATTTCTCGCACTTTTTACGAGTTTTAACTTTCGCTGAGTTTAGCCGTCATCAACGGAAAGAGGAATTTGTTCAAGCAAGGCGCACGCTCTTTTGTGCAGATCCTCGACAGTGCGACTCCTGTGCAGTTTTCCTCGTACGTTTTTCGCTTTTACTTCGGTGAAGTGGATACATGAAGGCTGCTTTCACAGTCACATGCCTTCATTCATAATCATTTGCCGCACAATAATGCGGAGGCTGTCCATGCATCGAGCTGAGGGCTCGTTTTCTTGTTTATTTGGCTTTACAAAGTTGTTACGCACAGGATTCATTGACACAGACGGACTGTTACCGATTCGCCTTTCGATAGAAAAGTGAAAACTGTAGGTTTGTGCCGTGAGCTGGCCAGACATCGACGGAGAGGGAAAATATGCAAACCTGGCAGGAAAAGAAGCCATCAAAATTACGGAAATCCCTTCTTTTCCTCCGGTCTGCTGTTACGAATGCAGTCTGTGTAAGCAGCTCGCGTATATCTGCACCATTTGTGTGATTTTTATACATTCTAAACCTTTTGGACGTGAAGTTTATTATTCAGATTTGCTTTGAACTCTCCATGCAATAGTCATTATGCTGTCTACACAAAGCTATACATATATGGACGAAACGTCAATATCTTCGTAGTCACTAGATTGCTACTTTCTCTCAGCATAAACTGGAAATTACGTGTGTGTTAAGAGGTCTCTTCTCTTGAATGGTCTGAGGAATAAGTTTGATGGGTGATATGGGAGACCCTCAGGGGTCCGCTCGCCTGGAAGCTCTTTAGCAATGGCAGCGGCCTGGATATCTGTGGACAGTCACATTACATTAACTGTTACGTTTGTCTTCACTATATACATCGAGTTCCTGAAGACAGGACAGAACGTGATTCTGTGAAGAGCCCTCTTTCACCTGCGTTAAGTTCAGGTGAGTACTTAAACTTAGGGTTCAGTTTGTAAATACATAAACATGCTTGAATGTGTGCAAAGTTTCAATGTGTGTTAAGCATAGCAACAGACTTGACTGATGAAACTGACATGCCCATAGTATCCCATCGCCTCTTGTCATTCATAAAATGTGCACTAAATATGTAAACTGCATAGCAGTTACATTATTCACTAGTACTGGAAATCATGTAAACAACAACCATTATTTGCCATGGACCTAAATGGAGGTCTTCATGCTCATTATATCAAGTCAAGATAAGTCACCTTTTTTTCTATAGCATTTTATACAGTGCAGATTGTTTCAAAGGAACTTCACAGTAATAAACAGGAATTGAGCAGAATCAATTATGGAAAGTCTGCTATGGAGACAATTCAGATTTTGCTGTAAAGCAGCTCTAAAAGACAATAGTGTTATTATTTAGCTTATGTTAGGTCAGTGTTGGTTCAGTTCAGTTAGATAACAATGTAAAGTTAATCTATTTTGATACAAGTAATTCATCTAAAAACAGTCTCTACAAAAAACAGCAATGTTGTTATTCAGCTCAAGTAGGTTTTATGGTGATTCAGTTCAGTTGGATAACAGTATCGATGTTGCAAGATGCGATTCAGCTCTACTGAAGATAATATACAATGTTCATGTGTGTTAGTGTTTTACAGTAGGGAGTGCTATAGGTCAGTGTTTCCCAACCTTTTTTGTCTTATGACCCCACAGCCCCATCAGTATGCCTAAATGAATACGTCTTTGACAATCATGAAATGTGTCATGCATCACGTGATTGCTACATAATTGTCATTGTATAAAAAAACTTGAAATCACATTGATTAACTAGAACTAAAAAAAAAAAAACATATATATTGTAGTTCTATAATCTATAGTTTATATAATCCATGCTCTTGACAGCTGTTCTACTGACAGTTGTTCAAAATGTTCTGTGTGCGTACAGCTTATTTGCATTGTATTATACATTACCATTCACAAGTTTATTGTCAGTAAGTTTTTTAGTGTTTGAAGACACACCATGGCTGCATTTATTTGATCAAAAATACACAAAAAATAGTAATACTATTGTGAAATATTATTAAATGTTTAACTGAGAGTCAGTCTGCTTTTTGTGCTTTTCCTGTGTTGAGAAAATCCTTCACATCTCTCCTGTGTCAATGTGTCTTTTTGTCACAACTTTAACTTGAAAACACAGATGGTGTAAGATCTGTTTATGTATGATGTAACATGGGCTTTTTACCAGTTCATGACCTAGTGATAAAACGCTGTCTTTTCCACCATCTATAACAATTTTTCATGTCTACCCCGGAGCTGACAGGAACCGTTTAGTCTAGTCACTCAAGAGCGTTGGGAACCCTAGGGGGGATTTGTGCTGTAAGCCTCTGAATCTCTTGTACTGTAAGCCCCTCCATGAGCAAAAGCCAACAGCCTCAGTGCCAGCACCACAGCTGGGAAAACCAGCCACAGACTAAACAGCTGAAAACCAGGCGAGAGGTGGTTGGGAGCAGGAATGGTCAGAGAAATTTGTTGAGATTCTGGCAAATACTGGAAAAGGGATACAAGCAAAACAAAGCGGGTCCAGCTGACAGGGCCCATGGACGGCCTTCTCCCCTCTCCAGATTCCACACATACTTACCACAAGTTAATTAAGAACAGGAGAAACCGAAAATGAGACCCAAGACGGGGCCAGAGACTCAATAAAAACTGATTTTTTTGCTCCATGACCCATTTTAAGGTTTAATATTTTTGACCCCTGCCCCAACTGTTATATCCAGCTTTTATAATACCAATTCAAAAACTGCATCAAACTATTAAGTGCCAGCATACAGTACCAAAGGCAATATTATGGTGCTGTCAGTTGCTGTTTATGCATCCAAGTTTAGAAAACATATATCACAATACTGCAAAAACAATTAGCAAAAACAGCAAAGTTTTTTCCCAATGGCTGCCTCTGAAATCACATACTCTCTTGATTAGGTAAAGTAAATACATTGTGACTTCTAAAAAAGTAGGCATTGCATCACTTCAGCGTCATTCACAAATCCTCTCCTGTGGCCTCATGGGATAGTAAAGTGTCCATCATATGCACACTTCAGAATCTCGCTGGAAGTTCATCCAGGTACTGATCTTTTATGAGTAATGTGAATTCGGACCTACTTATTCCCCTACTTCTCAAACAGTTTTTCGCCATCCATATAGTAGAGAGGTATGCAATTTTGGATGCAGCCTACGTGTTAAAGAAAACAAAGTGGTCTCTTCTGGAGAAATTGGTGCAAAATATGAATGGAAATGGAAGTTGTAGACACTTATGAAACCACTGAATTTCTTTTATTTGGTAAACATGCTTCCATCATAGTTTATTCTCTTCTTATGGAATTAGCGAGAGTGTGTGCTTTTTTGTGAACATTTTGGAAATGTATTTTGCATGTTGGTATTCCTGCTGGGCGTTTTATATTTGCTACCCCAAAATTTGCTTACAAATACATGGAAGGAAACCCAGCTATTGCCTTTTCTGTATATTCAGCCTTTGCAACATTTCCTCATTACAATGTGTTGCAATTTTGAAAATATACCATAGATAAGGTACAGTTGATAGTAGAGCCCGACTGATATATCGTTTTGCCGATATGAGCCTGTCGCAGATATATCGTATCGGCGAATATGCCGCTGATATGAATTTTTTTTTTACAGAACATATAATGCAGATTAAATGCTTCTGAATGGTGTAATTACTTTGTTTTTCCAACAGAGCACGCTCCATTGTTTGCTACAGGTCAGTGTAGTGTAGCGATGCGCGGATGAGCTCAAACTTCACCCGAGTCCGCTACTTCAAATTATCCGCCCGCCACCCACTATATTTGATCGTCACATTACAATGATTCTAATTCTTAGTTTTGCATGATATGATGAATGGATGGTTAATTTTTAACAGCAGATTCAGTGACGTTAGATAATAGAGCTGATATGTGCATCACGGCACACGTCTGCGGCGCATTAAAGCCTGTGTTACATCCACCAGAGCTGATCGCGGCCACTCAATGCTAGTGTTTACCGGCCGCGGCCCAGAACTCATGCTTATCACATCGGTCACATCACATCGGTGTAGAATAGAACCCATTATAATCAGTGATGTTGTCTACACTGAATTTATGACGTGCTGACACAAAAGTTCAAATGATTTTCAATGGTCGCTTTGTTGCGTTCTGTTACGGCGCATACACGGTGTCAGTATAGTTTGTCAGTACAGTCAGTAACATAGCAGATTGAAAAGTTAGTATCTTTCTACAGTCCAATAGACAGCAGTGCGGTGGTGGCTTGAGTCTGTTGAATGGTGAGAGACTCAATGCTAAGTAAATAAACAATGTCCCTGTCTTTTACTCTCACAATGAGCTTATCATATTCGTTTGCTACATTAGTAGGGGCCTATGATTTCCGCGATGCAGAAAACACGGACGGAATCGCAGAATCCAGTCATAAAGATATATATATCGATATACATATAGATATATATATATATATATATACGTATACTGTGTCTGTGAATATTAAACTGCAAAAAGATGATTTAAATATGAATGTTCTGCGTGTTCATTTGATTACCAGAAAATACAACACAGAATTTGTGAAAAAAATATTATTCATTAATATTATTTATTCATTTTAGATGTTTAAATTTGGAAAAGCTGTGCTTCCTGCATAAACCTGCCCCTGTTGGTCTGGCAGTAGCTTGCTTGCCCTACATAGTTACTGTGTTTAATTTCTTAATTCAAGTTATATAGGCTATATTTTGTTTTATTTGTGTTAAGTTATTTATAATAAGTGAAGTGAAGTTTACTGTTAGGTGCACTGATGTCAGACTCATTTTGAATAATAAAGTTTATTGTTAAATGCCCTGCCTCCACTACATAGGTCTATGTTTGTCACATGATTATAAGTGTTTGATCACCACATTTGAGTTATCTTTGCAAAAAAAATGTTTATGTACATATATATTCTGTTTATGTAGGCTATATACTGTATTCTATATACAGTACCAGTCAAAAGTTTGGACACACGAATGGGAATTGTGTCCAAACTTTTGACTATACTGTACTATAATATAGCCTACACATAAAGAATATTGGCCGATATATCGATATCTGTCTTTTTTTTTTACTCCCTAATATCGTTATCGGCATCGGCCACCAAAAAACCCATATCGGTTGGGCTCTAGTTGATAGTGCCTATGTATTATAAAAAGTTGTATATTAAAATTTTGTAATAATATTGAAATGATAAATTAAAAGCAAGTCAGGGTTAAAATTTTCTACTTTAATTCTTAACCCACTTGACATTATTACATCTCAAAGTTTAGACTCCAGAGTTTATGCTCCAATTTAAATAGAAAGAAAGTGGTTTTATATGAAAGCAACAAAAGATGGAAGGAGAATCTAAAGTCAGGTAGGTAGTTGAGTTGGTGTTTTACAAACTGTGAGATTTCCAGTGGTGTGGCATCACCCCATCATAAATCCATTCAGACCTTGCATCACCCTCTGTGAAGCATTATGGTGAGGGTCTGTTTAACTTAGACTTGGATTTATGTATAGCGAGACGTCAGATGGGGCCATGCTCCTCGCTGCCTCATCTATTTTTTTTTTTATAATTTGTGTTTGAGTGTGTTCATAGGTGCAGTCGGTCAGGCCACCTGGGTGCCACTCAGGATATTTGGCTGAATGAGTGCAAAGGAATGATGTCTGACCTCTGTAATTTCTCACGGTTCAGTTGAAGCTGCATGACTGGAGGCGCTGAAACAAACGCTCGCATGTGCGCACACGCTCCTTACCTCATCCGTTTGGTTAATCATTTCAGCACTGACCGTAAGTTTGGAAGGATGAGCAATTCTCAGCAATGTCCAGTTAGTCCTCTCTCCTCCGGTCCGCTGTAATTGGATCAAAAGAGAGTTTTGCAGGTCTGATGAAGCCCGGCAGTGAAGCACAGGCAGGTAATGTCATTACGAATGATGCAGTCCTATCCACAGCTTTGCTTTTAAAGGTCAGGATATGCTGATGGAAGCAATCTAATGAGACTGCTGAATTTCTAGAGTGACCATTGGTTGGTTTACCCCTCAGCAGCTCACCTGGTCTAAGTTGTTCAGGATGTTGGACTGATTTAGAAAAGATGTTAAGTCATTTATATTTTATATCACGTTTTTACATGTCTTTAGTGTTGAGTTTAAGTAAAGGCTGATTTATATTTCTGCGTCGGACATACGCCGTAGCCTCTACGCCGTAGGATGTGCGTCGGTTTTCATTTATACTTCTGCGTCGACGTGCAGTACACATGCAAAGTGCTAGTCTGCAGTGTCCACGGGCATTTTGCTTGTGTAACCCGCAGACCACGACAAAAGCTGAAGAAGAAGCAGCTTGTCGGAGAAGCATCAACAGTGACGGCGGCAAATAAATATAAAAATCATTAAATCATTATTTAAAACTAACAAAAAGGAGACAACAACGGAACAGAAGATGATGGCATTCTTTCAATCTCCACAAAGGTACTATAGCAGAACAACATTGTTGGTCGGAGACAACAAAGTGATGTATAATGTAATGTTGTATAAATGATAAGACACTTGTTCTTTGATTTGTTTATTTTAAATAAGGGTAACATTAAAATATATAAAGTGCAAACAAACACACAAACTAAAATACATATGGAGGGAGGGGTAATAGCAGACCACGCACAGCGCGGTGTCTAGTAGATTTGACGTTGCTGTGCATTTTTGGCGAGGTGCACATCGTAGTTTCGACGCAGAAGTATAAATCAGCCTTAAAAGTAACTGAAATAACTAAGGCTGAGTATTAAAGGAACACCCCCACTATTTTTAAAATAGGCTATTTTCAAACTCACCTAGAGTTAAACAGTTTCTTATGTTCCTATTTAAAACTGACTCTGCTGTAGGGACATGTGTACTAAACCGAGGAAAATGAAAAGGTGCGAGTTTCGAGGCCGATATGGCTAGGACTATAATCTCATTCAGGGTAATAATCAAAGGAACTTTGCTGCAGTCCCATGGGGCAGCAGGCGCGTGATTTAAGGCCCCAAAGCATCGAAAATAGTCCCCAGCTAGGTAATAGGAAAAATATCTAAACTCTTTGGTTTATCTTTGGTTAAATATCTAACTCTCATTTTTGATCGAGATGCTAACGGTCTAATCGGATTCAATGATTTATGCTAAGTTACAGCTAAAAGTGCTACCGCCAGACAAGAGATTGGTTGAATGGATTAGAAAACGGTAAAACTCTATTGTTTAACTCTAGTGGAGTTGGAAAATTTGCCTATTTTCAAAAATAGTGGCGTGTCCCTTTAATACATATTTCCTGATTTGATTCCAATTCAATCCTTATTTGATTAATTTGAGTATATTTCATTTATAATGTCCAATTTACTTCTCAGCTAATGCTGCAAATTAGGGGTGGGCGATAAGACTAAAATCTTATTTCATGGTATGAGAAATTTTATTTCATGATAACGATATATATCTCGATATAGCTATTTTTTTATTTAATTTTTATTATAAAAAGAAAAAGCAGCAAATTACAAACACAATAGAACAAATAAATAAACTTAAAAATAAAGTGAACAAAGTGTATGAATAAAACACTGCATAGGTTTCGCTGTATCAAGGTAATTGACTTTGCTATGACAATCTGGCGCTTTTGAATTAGCTACTGTTTTGTTATTAGTTTAAAGTATTTGCTATTGACTGTTCAAATAAAGAGTTTTGCGCATCGTGTGTGTGTGTGTGTGTGTGTGTGTGTGTGCGTGCGCGAGAGAGAGACAGCGTCACATTACAGTAGAGTCAGCTGTCTTAACCGCGGCTTGTTTGTCTGTTCCCCTTTCGGGCTTGAACTGATGGGAAAACTAACGACATTATTACTGTCTTTACATTTATTTGGAAAGATGAAGCTCGCGATTATGGTAAGGGGCGTTAAAATTCCAACGAGTGCTTGGGGTGTTCGGCCAATCACAATGCACTGGGTCAGCTGGCCAATCAGCAGACTGCGCTTGTCAAAGGAGGGACTTTGTATTAAACGAAGCGTTTGAGAGAGGCGGGGCATAGAGGACATACAATAATGTACAGTACTTGAAAAATAATGGTTTTTTGATACATTAAAGCAGGTCAACATATTTGTACACAAATACACAAAATAATGATCTTTAAAAAAAGCATCATATGACCACTTTAAGATAACGACGACTGCCATTGTTGATTATGAAGGCTCCAGCAGATTTCTTTGACCCTGGCAACACGATTGCTGATATATGATTGGATAAAAGCTCTAATATAAACATACAGTGCTGGAAGCAGTGCAACCAAGAGAATAGCTATGAAATGAAGAGAATAGACTACTGGAAATAATTTAATACACATGATAAGTGCACCTTTAACAACTCTATCAAGGCATGTCCCACCCTTTATTTGCTAATTTCTCACGCAAAGGTGTATGTAACTTTTTAGTGCTGTCAAATGATTAATCGCGATTAATTGCATCTAAAATAAAAGTTTTTGTTTGTATAATGTGTGTGTGTACTGTGTATATTATTAGGTATATATAAATACATATACAAGCATGTATATATTTAAGAAATATGTTGTTTATACGTTAAATATATCTATATATAATATATAAATTATATGAATGTAAATACAGGTAAATAGTTGAGAATATGACTGTATGTGTGTGTATTTATGTAACATAATTAAATATACACAATAACAGTATGAAACAACAATTTTATTTTGTACTCGGCAATTGTATTTGTAGGCGATCAAAAGATAAATCGCGAATATTTGCTCTTTTACAAAGTCTTGATTTTGTTTTGGGGGCTGCTACTAGGAACTAAATACACAAACAACCCTAACCACCTAAGCTAAATACTGATGTCGAAAAACACATTATTTTTCACATATTTTACATTATTACAACACCTCTCTCCCCAGTCTGGCATGAACGGCTCGAATAGTTCCTGTATCAAATGAAGACCCGCCTTCTGAAATACGAAATGTGCTGTGATTGGTTAGCTGGGCCAGTGTGTGTTGTGATTGGTTAGCTGGGCCAGTGTGTGTTGTGATTGGCATCACTCGGCGCCTGGTCGGGAAATGTCATGGCCCTTACCATAGCCGCCTGCGAGCTTCCGTGTAAATATTGCGTCAAAATCAAATCAGTTTGAGCGTGATTTAAACACGGATGATTGTAACCACTCTAAGTTCCTCTGCCTTGGGAAAGCTAGTGTGTCTCCGACATAGTGATAACACTCGTTGCCTTCTCTAGTGCAGCTCAACCAGGTCTCGTCCCATTCGTCGATATTTGTGATATCACAAATCCCGGAAAATATGCGTTGTAGTCCAAACGAGTCGTTCGTTGTAGTTTTTGAAAAGTGATTTGTGCTTTGTAACTTTGCAGATCTTTTTTATGCTCTAACAGCAACATTACTTACTAACTAAAGTTGAAAAAGTGAAAAAGCATAATAGAACCCCTTTAGTAGTACTATGATGCCAGAGATATGGGCATACATCGAATACACAATATAGCAAAATTTCTAATGATCGACACTTTATTCCACGGTAACAATATATACCATCATACGGCCCAACCCTACTGAAAATGATCTAGGGTGATGTTTTCAACGTATTTAATTTGTCTTTTTGAAATATTAATTAAAATAATTAACCAAATAATTGATTTAAAAAATACATTTTATGGGGGAAATTAGGCTACACTGGATGCACTTGGTTTTTGATTCACTAATAAGATTTGTTCGTAAGAATCATTTGTTTGTGAATCTGACTACACTGGTAGTGTTATGTATTTTTGCATGCAGCCTTTAAGGACAACTCAATATAAGGTCATTTCTGGTGGCACCAATAGCCTCGTGGGCAGCGTGCCGACATATAGTGCCTTTGCGCTTCGGGCGTCCTGAGTTCGAGTCCTGGCTTGTGGACCTTTCCCGATCCCGCCTCCTTCTCTCTCTCCCACTTCATTTCCTGTCTACAATACTGTCCTATGCTAATAAAAGGCAAAAACACAAAAATAAATGATTAAATGTATAAATTCTTGACATCATTTTGTGATGCATGCCCTTTTTACTGCATCTCTATCAATACAGATCGCAAACTCACATTCACAGGCTGGATAAAATGTTATTTATTTGTCGGACTAGTGGCACTGACGGTTAAGCAGGATGCGATGACACCTGCCAGGGGCTCGGTGCAGTACAAATACATTTTCATGCAGCCACTGAATATAGACATAGACCACAAGTTTCATCGTCGGATTTTAAGAATCAATATCAGGTTAATTTAAATTAAGATCTGTATTTTGTACCCAGTTTTTCAATTAAAACTGATATTGTTAATCACATGTATTAGAATATGTTGTTGTAGTTTGTCAAATGTACTAGAGCTGAATACTGAAATGTGCTCAAAAATGTTTATCCAGACAGTCTTAGCTGAAAATCGCAATGCTTGGTAAATGAATGCTGACACTATAGATTCCATGCATTCCATGCAGAGATTAGCTGTTGTTAAATAGGTTTCTTCAAAGAAGTGGGTTACACATTATGCGAAACTATCATTTGACACCTTTGTGGTAAATTTGTTTTTTCCTCTTCCAGGAAGAACAGATAACATCTTTGAAGGACATTAGAAGGTTACTAGGTACATTTGTTTTTTTCTCTTATTTGTATAGAATTGCACATTTTAGAGCTCCAAGTACATGGTCAACTATATTATTATGGACCACATGATCTGTCATGTTGTTGAGACCTGAAAAATAAGACAAAACCTCAGTTAAAAAGCAGAACATTCAATGTGAAGTACAGCTATTTTTACATTCACATTCTTTTTATAATGTGAGCCATCTGTATTCATGGCCAAATTAAGTATGAACATATTACAGTGATAGTGTTTATAGGGAGTATTGCATTGTTGAGAGGAGCCTTTATGGCTAGAATCAAGCTTGGAGCTGAAAATCTGGCAAATTTTAAACGGTAAATATTTCCCCCGGCTTTTTTCTCCTTGGCTTGAAGGTTTGTGCCAGGTTCCTCAGTGCAAGCAGGGATCAGGTTACAGTCCTTCAGGTCTCACATGCATGCACAGCACACATTCTCACCTTCATGTTACACATGTAAAACATTTTTAGGTTATTGCCTAAGTTTGGGGTGGAGTTTTTGTGCATCTAGCATCAGTAAATTTTAATGCGTCAAATTAACACTGATGCGATAAACAGTTTGCTGTTAAAATACTCTTGTAAATGAAAGGCCCCTGGGAAGATGTTGATATAGTACATAGTTGTCTGTATTGTTTTTGGCTGTGGTGTTGGCTATGATATCATTGTTTGTTGGCTCAGATTACATTTGTTTAGATATGGAGGTAAGGTACAGCTAACAACAGTCAGTTGTAATGATGTGTCCACTTTGATTTTTAGGCCATTAATGGGTGACACTAGAGGACAGTGTGTGTGAGGACCTTCAAACCTGAACTCTCATCAAGAGCACACAATCATACCGCCAAAATGAGTAAGTCCTCATGTATTTTCCCTTCATATATCAAGTGTCTTCAACATGTCTTCAGTTGTTGTTTGATCTCAAACAAATGGAAGCCCTTTTCCACCATTGAATAAAAAAAGAAAAGAAAAGAAAAGGTAACTGTGACTTTTTATGGAACAATTTGGACTTTTTTCTCGCAATTCTGACTTTTTTTCTTGTAATTGTGATTTTACAACTCACAATTCTGACTTTTTTCTCAGACATGTGAAACATTAACTCACTATGTGAGTTATAAAGTCCGAATTGGAGTTAAGTCAGATTTTGCGATGTAAACTGCAATTCTCAAGAAAAAGTTTTTTACTCTCCGAACTCCAAACTCCCATTGCGAGTTTATATCCAATTCTGAGAAAAAAAAAAAGTCAGATTGGGAGATATAAACTGCAATTGTGAGCAAAAAAAGTGAAAATAGAGAGTTTATACCCGCAAACGCTGACGTTGTTTGCAATTTGACTTTTATAACTCGCAACTGGCAGTGTATATCACGCAATTTGACGTTTTTTCCCTTTATCTCGCAGTTACCCTTTTTACAATTTAATTAGGGGTGGGAAAACGGGCATCCATGACACATATGGATATTTCATTAAAAAAAAAAAAAAGAAAAATTAAAATATACAGTATTAGGTCATTCAACAAAAGGCTAAAGTTAAAAAGCTCAAGCTTAGCTAGATTCAAATCTGTGAGGTCAGTAAAATATTGTAATGTTTTTGAAAGAAGTCTCACCACGTCTGCGTTTATGTGATCGAAAATACAATACAAATAAACATCGTAAAATTATCATTTCAAATAATTTTCTGTTTTAATATTTAAAATTACCAAGGAAAAAGAGTGACTAAGAAATGGCAGACAAGCTGCTGTTGAGCTGGAAGCAACTTTGAGGCCTGGAATTAAAAGTATGCTTGGAGATATTTTTTTAGAGAGAAGAGAGTGAGACATGTAGACAAACAGTGGCTTATGTTCTCACTGGTCACATGAACGCACAGATATTCAACAGTTGAGTGGTTAAGTCTGTTGCTTGGGTTGATCTGCCATGTTCCCAGTATTGGTGGGTAGACGAGGCTTCTCTGTTTCTTTCTCTCTCTCTGGAGATGTGTGAAGTCCGTCCAAACAACACACTGCGAATATTTTCCCTCCGTGAGTGAGCTCAGCCAAGACACATCTCGTTCTTACATCAAACATGAGAACAGAGTTCTCGAAAAACACGGTCATCTCCCTCTCACGACTTTCACTGCGTTGACGCAGGTCTAGTTGTCTGACTCTGAGTGTGTTTATTCATGAAAGAGATCAGAACAACCTCTTAGCTCCTCTGCACCTGTGCTGTAACTGTATAGCAAGTTTATAGTTTCTGCTACATAATCTCCGTTTAGTTTAAAATGAGGTAATAAGCCACTCAAGGACATTCATTACAATGTTTAACCACAATTAAGGTTTGGCAACAAAGAGGGTGCACAAGTATTGTTAAAATTAATACATTAACTAAGTTGTTTAGAATAAAAGTATCATTTGAATTAATACATATAAATGATTACATTTTAATACTTACAATTACAATAAATCTTTAAAGCCAAACAGAGTAGTTCATTAGCCTGCTCTTGGCCAATAGCTGCCAGGAAGAGACAGTTTGACCCACATATACAGTGGGTACGGAAAGTATTCAGACCCCCTTAAATTTTTCACTCTTTGTTATATTGCAGCCATTTGCTAAAATCATTGAAGTTAATTTTTTTTCCTCATTAATGTACACACAGCACTCCATATTGACAGAAAAACACAGAATTGTTGACATTTTTGCAGATTTATTAAAAAAGAAAAACTGAAATATCACATGGTCCTAAGTATTCAGACCCTTTGCTCAGTATTTAGTAGAAGCACCCTTTTGATCTAATACAGCCATGAGTCTTTTTGGGAAAGATGCAACAAGTTTTTCACACCTGGATTTGGGGATCCTCTGCCATTCCTCCTTGCAGATCCTCTCCAGTACTGTCAGGTTGGATGGTAAACGTTGGTGGACAGCCATTTTTAGGTCTCTCCAGAGATGCTCAATTGGGTTTAAGTCAGGGCTCTGGCTGGGCCATTCAAGAACAGTCACAGATGTAATAATTTACTTAGTTGTAAGGGAATTAATCATTATTAATTCATTCAGGTTTATTTCTAGCTCAGGTTTTAAAAGAACTCGATCTGAGAATTCAAGGTCCACCTGATCAAAACTGACTTTTGACTTTAAATAGTTTATACTTTTGACAGCTACTCGACCCAGCGAGAAGTTGATTCGTGTATATTACCATTGAATATGTAAATTTTGTATTCTCCCTGGCCACGGGTGAAATACAGTTATGATTATTTGTAAGCTTTTAACAGAGGTAATTATTATAAGTAAGTTACGAGCTAGGTAGCAAGGATCTTTTGGCAAATGTTTTAACCTTGAAATTATATGACACCAGAAAGTCGTTTATTTATAAATGAAACATTAAATTTATTGGCTATTCTAGATCACATAAAATTAAGCTAAAACACACAAACATACAGTTCAGAGGAAGGAAAGTCTGTTAACGGAGTTCTGAGGTTCATAGTTCTCTCTCGTTTTCACGAGGGATGGGAATTCACCTTAAGAATTCACAAAGCAACGCATCTAAATTCACCCGTTCAGCAGATCATAGAAATGTTGTTTACTTGCGTTCCGCTGGTTGACAGCTGAGTTGACTCCGTGGTTGCTGCGGGCTTCCTGGAGGTCTTTGAGGGAAACCCCGTCACTGACTGGTCGGTAATGTCAGGATGACGTCCTTTGGGAAACCCCTCGTTGGTCTGTGATGAAGCTTAGGCGCAAGCAATCTGCTGAGAGTCTTTGACTTTCAAGTTTGTTGACGATTTCAACAAAGTATCACTGAAGTGTTGAGTTTTAGATGGCTGGTCGCTTTTGATGGTAAATGTGAGCACGCTTGCAGGTGCTCTAACACAGCGACCAGCGAGAGCCGGAGAAGTTGCAAGCCAGCTAGCTAACCAAAAACCCCATGGATTCTGTTCTGCATTCGGGTTTTTCTCTGTGGCATAAGTCCGTCCCCTGAAGCTATCTTCCAATCGGCTTCTTGCAAGACGGAGCGTGCATACATTAACCAGAGGCTCTCATTTATATGAGGACACCTATAATAACATGTTGATACGTCTATAAAGTCTCTTAAATGCAAATATTGTACATACTATTAAAGTCTACTTCATTTCAACCTTCTGCATTTCGGGTTTTCATTCGTTCAAGATTAAACTTCACACAATACACACCTTTTAATGACCTTATTTCCTAAAAATAAGGTAATAAACACTGATTAAAGTTGCAACGATTAAATGAATACATCAAGCATATATATATAAGACATACAACATATTATTTGTGAATCTATGCTCTGATAATTTTATACTTTCAATTATTAGCAACGATTGTCAAACGACATCTTGTCTCTTTCATTGGAATGCGGGGGAAACGTGTCGGTTCCGTCAGTATCAGGTCAGCTCTGGACATTTCCTGGAAAGTCTCCTGCTGGACAGAGAGCCATAAAATTGTCTCTTTTGTTGACCGGAGTTTAGCAATTTATGCGTCCACGGGTCATGAGGGTATTTCTATCTGCTCTTTGCAAGCCCGTAAAACCATTTTAAGCCCCGTTAAAGTACTGTCCTTTTAGATATCTTGAGAGATAGACAAACAGTCCAGGAAATGCTTCACCTTACTTGATCCTGCATGAGTTTTACAACTACAGATGGCTGGAGAAACGAACCTCAACAACCTTCCATGGAATGTGCTGGTTTGATGTGTATGTCTCCATAATGTAGGTGGGTCTGTTGTGAGACAGATCCTACACAGAGTTGTTGTGAAGCCACTCCTCCGTTATTTTAGCTGTGTGCTTAGGGTCATTGTCTTGTTGGAAGGTAAACCACTTCGGCCCAGTCTGAGGTCCTGAGCAATCTAGGAGAAGGTTTTCATCCAGGATATCCATGTACTTGGCCGCATTCATCTTTCCCTCGAATTGCAACCAGTCGTCCTGTCCCTGAAAAACACCCCCACAGCATGATGAAACCACCACCATGCTTCACTGTTGGGACAGTATTGGACAGGTGATGAGCAGTGCCTGGTTTCTCCACACATACCGCTTAGAATAAGGCCAAAAAGTTCTATCTTGGGTCTCATCAGACCAGAGAATCTTATTTCTCACCATTTTGAAGTCCTTCAGGTGTTTTTTTAGCAAAAAACATGTGGCTTTCATGTGTCTTGCACTGAGGATAAATAAAGCCCCGACTGGTGGAGGGCTGCAGTGATGGTTGACTTTCTACAACTTTCTCCCATCTCCCGACTGCATCTCTGGAGCTCAGCCACAGTGATCTTTGGGTTCTTATTTACCTCTCTCACCAAGGCTCTTCCCCCCCTGATAGCTCAGTTTGGCCGGACAGCCAGCTATAGGAAGGGTTCTGGTCGTCCCAAACGTCTTCCTTAAGGATTATGGAGGCCACTGTGCTCTTAGGAACTTTAAGCAGAAATTTTTTTGTAACCTTGGCAAGATCTGTGCCTTGCCACAATTCTGTATCTGAGCTCTTCAGGCAGTTCCTTTGAACTAATGATTCTCATTTGCTCTGACATGCATGTGAGCTGTAAGGTCTTATATAGACAAATGCGTGGCTTTCCTAATCAAGTCCAATCAAAATAATCAAACACAGCTGGACTCAAATAAAGGTATAGAACCATCTCAAGGATGATAAGAAGAAATCGGACTCACCTGAGTTAAAATTATATGAGAGTCAACAGCAACGTGGTCTGAACATCTTAACCATGTGATATTTCGTTGTCTTTTAATAAATCTGCAAAAATGTGAATAATTCTGTGTTTTTCTGTCAATATGTTGTGCTGTGTGTACATTAATGAGGAAATTAAATTAACTTAAATGATTTTAGCAAATGGCTGCAATATAACAAAGAGTGAAAAATTTAAGGGGGTCTGAATACTTTCCGTACCCACTGTAAATGTGCATTGACAAAATAATAAATACTGATTATTTGGAAGGATGCACAATATATCGTATTGGTTATCGGCTGATATTAGAGATTTTTAAAAATCTGTATTGACTAATATTTCATATTTAATAGTTGGTAATTTCCCTTATTTTTACATTTAGATAAAAGTTGCCATCATCTAACACTCACTTAAAGTTAATCTTTTAAAACACTAATAATTTAATAACACTGTAAAATGTAATCTTTAGTAAATCTCAAAATGAATATCTATTTTTCATACTGTACAATATAATATTTTTTTGCATAAATAAGACAGAATAGTTTAGAATTGTTAATATTGGTTATTGGTCAGCGGCCGTAACATCTCTCTCTTTCTCTCCAGATGAGAGACAGGCTCTTCATTCAATTATGAAGGATCTGGTGGCACTGCAGATGACCAGGCGCCAGTCGGCGTCAACTTATGACACGGCAAAACCTAAACCCGTCAGCACTTCCAGCTCTTCCAAAAGAATGGTAATACATATACATATAGGAGAACATACAGTTACCTTGTGACTCCTGTATGACCCTGTCGTGACATAGCTGCTGTTTCTTTCTCTTCAGGAGGATGTCAGGATTAAGTTTGAGTTCTGTGGTGAACGAAGGTGAATTTGAGTTTCTTTCTACTGGAACGTGCGTGTGTGTGTGTGTGTGTGTGTGTGTGTGTTGTGTGTGTGTGTGTGTGTGTAACGTAAAAGTAATGTTCAAAAGCACACATAAAACAACATGTAGAACGTGCATTTTGAGTTTGTGGCATTTACACACAGATACACACAGGCATCCTGTCTCTCAGCTCTCAGACTGGTATCACAGTGGAAAGAGAAAGGACTGTGGTTAGTCTGTAGCTGCCAGGACAGACCACAGCTATGCTAGGTGTGCTTGAAGGAATGTGTGCACTCTGCAGATCCAACTGTGTGATTGACTTGACTTGCTGGCTCAGATTACACATCTAAAGAAATATCAGCTTCTTGTTTAATGGTCCCCCCCTCTCTGCGTGCGTGGCGTGTGTCTATGTTTATATATGTTTGTGTAGGATTCTGATGTTTGGGCGGCCTGTGCAGTTTGAGGAAGTCCAGCAGAAAGTCAAAACATTCTTCGGTCAGCCGTTAGACCTGCATTATATGAATAATGAGGTATTGATTCACATTCAAATGCACTCACTGACACTCACTTATGTCTGATCGCTGCACTGTTATAAGAAATACTCAGAACTTTAATATCTGTTTTAGTACTATTTTGCTGAACTCCTCATTTTGTATAAACTTAAAAGTGCACACAAAGGTTAACAACGATACATAAATTATAGTAAGCTAAATTTAACATTTTCTGGAAGCACTTTATTTTACAGTCCTGTTCCACATGTACATACTATGTGATTATTATTGTAATTACAATAGCTATGTAATAACTAGGTACTAACCCTGAACCTACCCCTAAGCCTAACCCATGTAGTTACCTTATATTATCCAGTACTTTCTTAGTTACTGTAAGTACAGGTAAGTGCACATACTGTAAAATAAAGTGCAACCCATTTTTAAGTTAAAAATATATAGTAATTACAAAAAATAAATTAGCAACATTTCAGTTATAATACTGATGTAAGGTGCACAAACTTTAAGTACACAAAACTTGCTTCACTTTAAGATGGACAATAATAAGCTAAATCTAACTTTTAATTTAACATAATTTTGTAATAAGTAAAATTTTAATAAGTTAATTCAAATGTACAAAATAAAAATAATAAATGCAACCATTCAGTAATAATATGGATGTGCATAAAACTTACTTCACTTTAAGATGAAGACATCACTCAATGCAGTTCAGTAAGGGGCCGTTCACACAGAGTGCATCTTTGCGTTAAAAAATGTAAGACGCAACGCTTAGGAATGGTTTTTGAAAAAACACAAGGCAAAATTAGACCGTCTTGAGATGCACTTTTGAGACGTGATATCACCGGATATATTCAGGGACAGAGACATTTCTCTCCAGGCTCTTTTTGTAAGAAACAGGTTGTGATAATCACTTGAAATGTTATACAATTCAGGGTATCCGAGCACAGCCACTGTGAGTGCCGCCTCTTGTGTAAAATGTTTATGTGACAGCTCTACTCAGTGCATTTGTTAAGTGTGTTTCGGTTTGTGCACACAGCTGTCCATTCCCCTGCGTGATCAGGATGACTTGGATAAAGCCATTGATCTGTTGGACCGCAGCTCAAACATGAAGAGCATCAAGATCATGCTGCTGACACAGGAACAAAGCAATGTGAGACTTACAGTTTAATATTACATGTCAATATGAACCAGTTCCATTTGGAATGTAGACTAAGAATGCAGAGCAAATTCTAATATCTCTGCTTTCTAGAAAGAGGTTTAAATGCTAACACTGTTGTATGTCAGTTATTGCACAGGAGCAGAGAGGTGTTGATTCATTATAATGTGTTGTTTCTACACATATAATGATTTCTAGATGCTTATGTAGATTTGTGTGTGTGTTTGCATATGCAGGCCTCTTCTCCATCTCATCACACATTGTGTAAGCAGGTTCGCATCAAAACCTCTCAGTCCACCGGTGATGTCAGTACTGCCTACCAATCCTCAGAAACAAGAGGACGCCACCACTCCACCAGTGAGTACACACACACACACACACACACAAACCATATGCACCACACTGATGCACGAACCAAAAAACAACTCTGCTTTATTATCATTCTTGCCCTGGTCTTTTTGCTTAATCAGCCTGTCATTTTCTCTCTCTCTCTCCCTCTGTTGTTTCTCTGACTTCCTCTGTGAGCAGCGGGTCCTCTTCCTTTTCCTGTCCACCATCACTGGCTGCTCCACAATGGCTTGCTGGCTCCCAGCCAATCAGATTGCGAGTCACTATTAGCATGGTGGGCCAATGGCCTGTTGTAGAGATAGTGTTTATTTTAGGGGGGAGGGGCGGTTGCTACAGCTTGTAAGGGAGTCTGGAGAAAAGTGTGAGCTCTTTGAGCTCTGTGACTGGAAGAATAAACCGTTTGTTTATATTATGCTTCAGTCTCATGATTCAGCTGTTCTGCTTTTAGATTGTGCTCTTGTCACAGTGCAACACATTGCTTGGGACATTTTCTTGCTTTGTTTTGTATTGCAAATGGTGTGTTTTTCTTTGAGCTCATCATAATCTATAAAAATGCAGTTGGAATTGTGAAATTGATAAATTGAAAAATTTGTATAAAATCATAAATCCAGAAAGATCCAAAAACCATATTATTGTAAAAAAAAAAAAAAAAAAAAAATCTTTTTGAATTAAATTGATTAGACATGCTTTTTTAAATTTTGTTTAAAACTAAATTAAACCATTAAAACATAATTTAGAAAATTTTGTAAAATAAAGAACAAAATAGAATTTAGGGACAAAATAAAACTAAATAAAAGTAAAGATTTCATAGGGACCTAAAAATGTAAATTTAATGACCATTAATGACTTAGCAGTGTAATTGTGTAAATGTGTGCAAATTTGTACCTGTACTGGTTTGTACAGTCCTGATTTGTACTGGTTTATTGCATGCTAACACTGCTTTAGAAAATATAATTGTGTATAAACTGTAAGGTGTCCATTTTCAGGGCAATTATTAAATTTTTTCTCTTTCACCGAGTCACTGTTGTGTTTTACACAACATTTATGTCTATTGTCTTGTCCTTCCATAGGCTCTCAGAACACTGGGCGAAGTTCTCCACCCCCTGGTTACGTTCCTGAGTGCCAACAGCGAATCGCACGTCAGGGATCGTACACCAGCATCAACAGCGAGGGGGAGTTCATACCTGAAACCAGCGACCAGTGTGTGAGTTTAAAGACATGTGCACAAATATGTCAGTGGGTACTTCAAAACTATAACAGATTTAGTGTTTCTGAATTTTTGATTCATTGTATGTCAGAAGTATTTTAATATATCAGGTTACATTTATATACACGACAGAAACGATGTCTGCTAAGCTGCATTTATTTGATCAGAAAACACAGTATATATACATAAAATAGTATATTTAGAATATTATATTAAATAACTATTTTCTTATTTAATTATTTTAAAATTTTATTTATTCCTGTTATGGCACGATGAAATTATTCTAATTTCAATCTTTCAATGAATGAAAGTTAAAGAACGCATGTTTGAAATTAATTTGAGCACATTATATCAGGTCTTTACACTCTAATTTGACCAATTATGCAGTCTGCTGAATCAAAGTCTTACAAATTTCATTCAAAAAATCTTTCTGAGCCAAACTTTTGAACAGTAGTAGTGTTATACTTGACTATTCTATTCTATTCTATTCTATTTGGGATGGAATAGATATAGAATATACTTTCATTTTTTATTCTATTCTGTTATATTCATTATAAATACACGCCAGATATGCTGTGTCAGTGCTTTTAAGTGCTAGATATATTACTCTCCAAAGCAGAAATAAATGATCAAAATAATGTCAATTTGTAAATTGGCAACATGCTAACTTTTGCAATTACTGCACTTCCTTCAATTAATCTAAACATGTCTAGCTTGCATATTCTCGCAGCCAGATTGGAATTCACGCATATGCCACATTATATACCACTGCTAAAATGAAATACAGTCACCTAATCACCTGCAGTGCCTCCTGAGTCCATTTAACTTCTAGTTCACCTGTATTTAAAGGTGCTGGATTCTTGGAGCAGTGCAGAAAACTCTGTGTCTGGCAGCTGTCAGTCATTGGACAGCAACTCTGACAGGTGAGGAGACTAATACAATATGAAATGTGTTTGAATGATACTGTAATTGTAAGCACCTGTCACGGTGTTATTTTTCATTTATTGGTGTCTCTTGTTTCGCAGTCCCTCACTCAGGAAACCTCGTACACACAGGGTTAAGAGTTACCCTGACAACCGACAGGACTGTGCAGGTGTGCCTTGATGAAGATACTTTTAGTTTTAAAATCAGCTTTTCCATTGGCCCAAATGTCCATGCTCTCTCTACGTTCTCCTCTTTCAGACCGGGAAAACTATGTATATGATAAGATTGTAGGGAAGGGAGGGACGTACCCTCGCAGGTATCATGTGTCGCTGCATCATAAAGACCACAGTGAAGGTATGAAACACTCAAATTTAGTTAGGATGCTCACACATACACACTCCAGTTCCTCCCATGTCATAATTTATATGAATAATGCTGCTCCTCAGGTCGACGGACATTCCCACGGATCCGTTCGTCCTGCATTATTTTATTTATTTGTAAGACTTTTTTATGTCTAAATTTGGTAATGGAAGAGTAAAAATATTTTTAAAACGTACACCGTTCAAACTAGGCTGCTTATGTTGAAATGTTCGGGATGTGGCTTTTAATGAGGAGACCTTTTTTGTAATCAGGCTCTCAAAAAGTATATAACAATTTGGATATAGATTGATCGGCCAACATATCGGTTATCGGCTTTCAAAAATAAAGAATAATCGGTTATCGGTATCGGCCAAAATGTTCATATCGGTGCATCCCTAGTACATACCATCGTAAAATCTCCATCACAGCCTTGTTTTAATCCATATAAAACTCAATATAAGTGTCTGCCATGTCTAAGGTCCATTTTTCAATTTTGGGTGAATAATCCCTTTAAATCATCCTTTTTCAGGTTCGTCATGTTCATTCTGTTGATGTTTTTCTATTTAAAAGAAGGTTTCTTGAACCGTAGGGAGCCTATTTATGTTTGAACGCACCTGAAGGCCAGAAGAAGTGATAGAGTCTGTGTGTTTGTTCTCTGAAGGAGTCCAGGTGCTCCGGTCTTTTGTCACATGACACGTCTGAGACACACTTATCTTTGCACTGTGACAAGTGAATTGCAGAGCTCGAGAAAATGACAGTCCTTCTCCACTGAAATCTTTCAGAAAAGGTTCATTGTTGTTCAAAGCGATGTACCTCACTGCTCTGCCGCCTGTACTGCACTGCCTTCAGCCCTGTAGTTACGGAAATGAGTCACGGTTGCTAAGGAAATGGGTTGGTGTGTGGTTAGATTGAGTAGATATCTAAGGTTGTCCTTGATGAGTTTCTCAGCTCAGAAAATGGTGGATTCTATCTTCTGCATTTGCGCGTGATGTGTATTTCATCGACTTATTATTCTAGTGCCTACTCACTCCGACTGCCTTTATCAGCACAACAATACAAAAATCAGCTCTATGTTGACGAGCTTCATTCTAAACAGACTTGAGTTCATGCTAAAACAGAATATCCTGTCATTTCTTTCTACGGAACAGTCAGTATTAAGTAGGGAAAAGTCACAATGGTAAACTAATGGGTTAGCTGACCAACAGCCAGGATGCATTTAATTGATAAAATGACTGTAAAGACATTTCTAATGAAGGTTTATATTTCAAACAAATGCTGTTCTTTTGCACTTTCATTGTGTTATGCCTCACACTGTTTTTAAAAGCGTTTTAAGTTAAAAGAGTCCAACTTTTAAAAATGAGTCTTGAGACCCCTGAATTTGACTTTAATAGAAATAATGTATTTTAAACCAACTAAATTACTGTATATGAATTGACTAGTTATTCAGGCAACCCACTGACTAGCTGATTTTAAAAATAATATTTTTGCATATCCCTAGTATTATGAACCCTGTTATCAAAGAAAAACATTTGGCTCAGACCTTGAGAAACTATCTGGGGATACTTAGGAGACAGAAATTAAAATCAACGCACATGCAGAAAGACAGACAGTGAGATGAGTCAGCCATTTAGTCCTGATAGTGGCTCCTAATGAAATAGAAAGACCAGATCGCCGGTAGTAACATCACATATAATTACACGCACAGTAATCAGATATTGGAGGTGTGGAATGGCTGGGTGCCCTGACTCTAACCTCAGATGGAGGATAATAATGCCCTCCTGTGCAATACTTACCTGAACTACACATCACATCCCCCAAGCTAATGATATTCTGCAGAGAGTGTGAATGTTTATTTGTAATTTACTAGTCTGACCTGGTTGGATGTGCAGATATACTTTCAGCAGTCTGTCATAATAGAGCCTTTCAAGTGTACCTGGGAAACATGTTCCTCCAGGCATTCATTGTGCGTTCATTATTACAACATGTCATGCATTTAGAGTCAGAGACATAACATGGAAGTAGTCTAAACAAAACAAAAGAATTATATTCTGAACAGTAAACCAAAATAACTACAGCTGAATTCAGAATGATAAAAAAATAGATATATTTCTTTCACTTATTTGTAAATGGTATCACAACTAAATGTAAAGCAAACCATGAACTTGAGAGATCAACACCATTTGCTACAGACTTGCCTTCTGCTCTGATCTCTATATAGATGATATGATATGATATTAACTGGGTATAACAGTGTTTCCGCCATGTTTCACATTGACACAGCCCTTCCAATGTCACAACTTGGCAACTTGAGTTGTGTATTATGAAAATGCTGTACGATTTGTGTTAATAAAAAAAAAGCTAAAAATCTATAGTTTTAAATGCTACAAGTAAATTTAGGCATTACAAAATTGTAATGTGCATCATGAAAAAAGGATACATGCACCATTTATATGTACGGAAGTTACAAAGATGTATCTTTTAGCTTTAGCACCTTATAGGATAACACCCCACTAACAGCTTTGTACCTTTTTTCTGATAGTGTAAATGTAGAAATAGGGGAAATGAGCAGCACAAATAAATATATAACATTTACCAATATATTTTTTAAGAAAAAGGATGTATGCTGTGTGGCACAGGATTAATCTGGCTAAGAACAGATTGGTGTGAATCCTACAGCAGAATGGACAGATTTGCTTTAGAAAGCTGTTCAGGGTGGAGCCATATGAGGTCATTATAATCGTTACAGTCTGTTTCCCTTTTATGTTCAATTTGATATGTTTCTATGGTTATAGTGTTTATGGCTGCTTTACTGTGGCTGTATTGCAAAACTAATTTAACACATGGGATGAAATGTGATGCTGTGAACAGATTGGCAACACTTAATGTGAGAGTTATAACACTCCATCCTGATAAGGCAATATGCTGAAATCGACTACGTGCCACCTACTGCAAAATCAAACATTTTACTCATCCTTGTGTGCTACCAGGAAATGCAGTCAGGCATATTAATCATTGAAAATTAGAATTTTATTGAGACTAGTACAGTTTTGTAGGTCGTACCACTGGACATGGATTAGGTAGAAATTCAAGTTTAAAACAAGCTGGGACTAATTTGCTTTTCTATGCGCTAAGGCAGTAGTTCTCAACCTTTTTTACTCCAAGGCCCCCCTCCTCTCCGTAACAATACCGCAAGGCCTCCCAACCTTCTCTATTCACAAAAACCTTTGTATCATAGTGTAATTACTT
>JADLZN010010543.1:0-10000 GCA_018155175.1 Sinocyclocheilus anophthalmus
TACATGTAATCTGGATTAATTGCAAAAAAAAAGGTACTTGGAATTAGATAATATTTAGTGCTGTCAAACGATTAATCACAACCAAAATAAAGGTTTTTGTTTACATAATAAATGTGTGTGTGCTGTGTATATTTATTATGTATACACTTGCATGTATTTATTTAAGAAAAATATGTTGTTTATATTTTAAATATATTTATATATAATATATAAATGTATATGCATGTAAATATTTCCAAAATATATAATGTATGTGTGCGTATTTATATATATACATAATAGTCACCCCCACACACATATATATCTAAGTTATACTAAACAAAACTTTTACTTTTTGGATGCGATTACCACATATCCACAGAACACAATAATTTGCACAAAATTCACATTATTTCGTATGGGAGCCAACTTTTTGTTTGCTGAACCGCTTCACCTAAATAATATTTACTTGAAGCCCCTGCCTGAATTTAATGTAATCCCTTATACTTAACTTAACACATTCATGTCCATGGTTCTCTGACATTTGGTTAATGGTCACAGACATTGCAGCTAAACAAGTAAAAGTATTTCAATCTTTTTTTTTCGTAAGGTGTTTTAATTTTGCTTGTTGTTCTTTAAAAGTGTTATTTTAATTAAATGTTTATGATTTAATTGATTATTCGTTTTTTCATTAAACTCACAAACCCCCTGCGGTACCTACCTAAATGTTGTGTAATGTTGTTAATAACGAATGAAATGTATCTTCTTTTTCTTTGTATTTTTATATCAATACGGTACAAGATTATTCTGACCTAAATTAATGTGATAAACGAGGTAGGTCAAAAGTAATCAAAAAGTAGTCAAATTATATTACCTAAAATGTGTAATGACTACTTACTAATCGGACCTGAAATCGGAAGGGACTACAATTTGGTAAGTAATTACCCAGCGCGTTGGTCTAACTGGCTGTGGACATAATGAAACCCCAATTTCTTTTTTTTTATTTTTATGTATGTATTTATTTATTTAGCCAGGAGAATCCCATTGAGACTTCACAATCTCTTCTTCCAGGGAGACCTGGTCAAGACAGCAGCACAAAGTTGCACACAAAACCAACTACAAAACAAAATACTCATACAAAACAATTGATAAAAGAAAGATCAAGCGAAACATGTACAAGACTCCTTTAAAACAGTTTGCAAAAGCCGTTTAAAAGTACCCAGGGATGGCAATGATTCTAATTTAATTAGATAAGGGCATAAAAGGAAACTTTTAACCGAATGAATGATTGAGATCTAGTACAGTAACTATTTGTGTAAAGAATTAGGAGATTTGAAATATAAGAAGGCTACTTACCTAAAAGTGCCTTAACAATAAACATATACATGTGCAATTTCCTCCTATGATGTGAAGACCATGCCAATGATTCGTAAAGTATGCAATGATGGGTACGTGAATCTGCACCATAAACAAAGCGTAACGCTGCATGATAGACAGAGTCCAGTTTCTTTAATATAGATGAAGAAGATGCATGCATATATACTAGGTCACCATAATCAATTACAGAGGAAAAAAAGTACTCTCACTAGTTCCTTCTTGCCTCATAAGGAAAGCAGTTTTTTAAACGATAAAAGAACCCCGGTTTTGGTTTAAGCTTCTTCAGCAGATTATCAATGTGTAAAAGCCAGTGGAACATCCTATTAGGTAACTTACAGGTCGGTCTACAAAAATATGTCATAACCGCAGTGCTCTGTTGATTTATACATTGCTTTTAAGCTGCAAATGTTTGATCGGTTAGTAATAGAAAAGTTTATAATTAGTGTCAAATTCGCATTTTCTCATACTAAAGCAAGAGGTGTGTTCTGCGATCATCTGCAGACGCCTGGCATAGCTGTCTGAGCAATCCTTCACTGTCACAGATGAACATATCTGGGTGTGGACGAGGCGTCTGGTCGTAAAATCTCTCTCTCGATGAACTGCATTCAGATGGGAATGTTTGTGGGGTTTTGTGAAAGGAAATAGCTGCACACTTGTTGTCAAACATAACGAGGACTTGTTCTTTTTAACTGGAGTGTGTCAGGTTGGCTTCACGGTTTCTGGTGATGCAGATGCTCAGACCTCAAGCATTTGGTTCGTTCACATGTCATTTCACTGAACTATTGTATACGTGTAATGTTTGATTTGATTCGAAACTGGTAGACCTTTTTGGCTAAATGTTGTTCATTTACAAATAAATATATTTTTGGCAATTTTTCCTAGTCATAATATGCAAAACAGAAAAAACGGCCTATAAAAATATGTAAACCAAGAGTTTTTTTCTTTTTTTGGTGTTGACTGTTATTTATTTATTAATTTAGAAAGTTTAATAGTTTTTATAATAAAAAAAAAATTAACTCCTCTTAATCTGAAGTGTATAATATTTTAGTGTCACCAAACAGAATGGCAAAAACAATGACTATTTTAGTATGCAGAGAATAAGCTGTCTATGTGTATTAAACTGGAATATCTGCACATGAAGACTGGAATAATCTGTATATGGTCTGTCTGAATACTCGATTCTGATTGGCTGCTTTAGTTGATGCACACAAACAAACACGCACACACACAGAGAAACATCCAGGAGCACAGAACCTTGTCATCGCTGCTCCACGACTTCTATTAATAAAATAACTTCGGTAGTGAATCGATGCATTATATTTCTCAGCAACGAGTGGGTAAAGTAGTAACTAAACTTTGTTGAGAGAGATGCACAGCTTCAGGTAAATCACAGTCTGCTTTGCGTCGGGTGGTTCTTTGCCTCCACGTCGTGCAATAAAATAGTTTTATGCACAGCTAGCTGTGGATTGTCCCTTACATCTATATAGCATCACCTACAGGTATAACGTATTTTTCCCTGATTTGTTTTCGACTGAAGTCTAGAGGTCAGCAGCCGTGTTAACATGCAACAGGTGTGTGAAGATCTCTGGCCTCATGCATCAGGGCTCAAACGTGCCATATCACCGTGTGTCATGGGATCTTCTGTCGCTCCTAAGAGCCAATTAAACAGCCGGATGAAGGATGTGAGCTCAAGACTGCTGTCTCTCCTCCATCTGTGCACTCACCGCCAACATAATCTTCTCTTATCCT
Organism: Sinocyclocheilus anophthalmus; assembly: GCA_018155175.1. Lineage (NCBI taxonomy): Eukaryota > Metazoa > Chordata > Actinopteri > Cypriniformes > Cyprinidae > Sinocyclocheilus > Sinocyclocheilus anophthalmus. The sequence goes on from JADLZN010010543.1 coordinate 3,106, forward strand.
CTTTTATCGCCGTCACACGCTGTCTGCTTCAGTTCAGTGTGCCTCGACATTATCAGAAATTAATGTTGATCCTAGTAACTCAGCAAAGGGGGGTGCCCCCCCCCCCCCCCCCAACAATAGGATTTTTTTTACTGACTATTGCATTTGAGACATACTACCGTGAATAACAATTAATGGCTAGAAAATTGACTTTCAGTCATGTTACTCAAGGTTTTGACCCTGCTGAAAAAAACAATAGAAACCATCACATAATTTGTAATGGTTTTACTGGTTATAGTGAAAATGTTATTGGTTTTAATGGAAACTGTAATGGACCCTGTGGGTCTCTACTGGTAACTGGTCACCTTCTATTGGTGGCTTATGTCCCAAAGGCACACTACAGAAACCATTTTTTACTAGTTAAAAGTTGATGGTTATGTAATGTTTTGTAGTCTGTGATGGTTCTTATAGTTTTTACAGCAGGGACAACAAAGAAGCATAATTGTGTTGAACACATAAATTATTATTTACTACATGCTGTTTCACGTGCTATTAAAATAGTAGGCTGTAAAGTTACCATTCCAGGTCAACATGCTACATCCAAATCTTTTATTTTAAAGCGTTAAGGAAAATCCATGATCGCGATCGTGGCTCATCTCTCTACAGGCTCTTGGATAAAGTCCTCTAGCCATCTGTTGCATCTAAATGTAAGCGCGGAGCTCTGTCACAGTGAGGGGAAAGTGATAATCATCATAATTAATTATTCAGCAGGTTGAATAAGGTTCAGTGTACATGTCCGGAATCAGTCGAGTTATACAGTCTTTATTGCCTCTGGCAGCTGTTAACAGTGTTGTGGAATTGTCTCATTAAACGCTCAGTCGTTTCTGTTTGTTTAACCTCTTGTTACGTTTGTCTGAGATGTGTGTAGGTGCTCGAGGAATCTCTCCTGTGTGTGTGTTTGCTCAAACTCTCACAGTCTGACTTTGTTCATGTGGTCTGACTAGTTATTCTGCCCTTCTGTGCCGGCGGGCATCGGTGTGTCATTTGGAAGATTCCACACATTTCAGAAAGCAAGCCACTGATGTATATTTAAATGCCCAGTGACTGTTTCTCCCATTTGGATTACGTCGACAGGTGATACTGAACTAAGGACATTTAATTTAATTTAGATTTAATTTATTTACTTAATTTAATTTAATTTATTTTATTTTTTTATTTTAAATTTAATTTAATTTAATTTAATTTTATTTAATATTTTATTTTTATTTTTTATTTATTAATTAATTTACTTATTTTAATACAAGCAATTCTTTAAATACCCCTGTTTCGCTGGATTGAATATCTAAATTTAAGTTGGTTTTGAAATGTTAAAGTGAAAAAAAAATTATTATACCCCATATGGCACAAAAAGTATACTATTACAGATATTTTGTAATATATTTTAAAATAGACGAAAGGTCAAATATTTGCTATATAGATTTTAAAATATTCTGATGCTTATATTTTAAAAGAAGTTTAGATAGCTTGCATCTCCTCATATATGTTTGGGACTTTTTAAAATATATTTTTCAATTTAAAATCTAGTTATGTTTGTCCAAAATAACTTTATGTGGAAAGGTATGTGCTTGAAGTATTTTGGCATTTAAGGTTGAAATAACGGATTTTTCATTGAAAAAAATCTTTCACTAAGGCCATGCTGTTAACTTAATTTGTCATTTATCTGAACATACAGTAATTTTTGACCTATAACACAGTAAAAATAATTACCATTGTTTGAAATTTACACATTTGGAACTTTATGCTAGTTTTATAAAATAATTTTATAATACTGATTTAAGATATGAACGTAAGTCCCCCCCTCAAAACCAACTTGAATACACATTGCTTTTCCCTTTTTCATGGTTATTTGTCATTGACCCACAAATCATCAAATCTTAAATCTTTTAGTTCTGTGATATCTAGTCACTGTATTTTCTCTAGTGTCTTCAGGATCTTGTCATAATAGCTCTTCCTGTACATTCTCTGTGCAAACACAGTCATGTGTGTATTGTTTGAAAAACGCCTGGATTATCCGTCAGGCCAGTGACTCATTGGACGATGTTGGCTCAGTAATGAATATGCTGAAAGGGAGTCTTTTCTCTAGTACACAGTAGACGTGGCTATATTTGCTGTCATTCAGCATTCATTAATCTATCCACCCGTTTTCCAAACAGCGTGTCCTATGTAGGGCAACGGGGATGCTGGAGACTAACCCAGCGTCTCTGGCCATAGGAAACACCCTGTATGGATCATACAACAATTATATAATAGTACGATCATGACACAGGCAAACTTGTTCAGTGACGTCAGCCTCATAATCTGCTGTTGTTTAGGGCGAGCACAGATTCATGTCTCTAAGAAGGAAAGCATTACTGTTATTAAAACTTCATTTTTGGGGTTGGAGCCTGAGCCAGGTCCCAGTCCATATCTTGAGACCAGTATATCCTAGAGACTTGTATATTTTAATCTTAGCACGTTTTTAAGGCCAGTTAGAGGTCTGTCTGAGTGTGTAAATACAGTCAAACCAAAAATTATTCAGACACCAGATATAATTTTTGATATTTTTTTTTTACTAGTGGGCGCAGGACACTATAGTTTATTTAAGTAAGTGAGGATAGCAAAATAAAGCGAACTGTGACATATTATACCCAAACATTCTTCATACACTTTGCCTCAGCATGTTTTGCTGAAGTGTTTTTTCTTTAATTGCTAATGCGACCTTTTTACACCACAGACTGAACAAAATTAAGCATTGCTTGGTAATTGGTTTACCTAAATTGGTGTTATTTAATTGTGTACTTATTTAACTGCTGAATATTTTTTAAGCAGAGGGATTCAGGAGTGAAGTTGCTGACCATCATGGATTGTGCATTGGTTTGTTGGATTGATGCCATGTCTCTTTGCTTTGGTATGTGGTTTATGTATCTTGGAGGCAGTCATGAAACCTTGTCACTGTGTAATCGCCTCCATCACTAAATATACAGACACTTGTGTTTACCAGTCCACAGGGTTCGATTCATGAGGGTGGTGGGCTTTGCTTTGATGGGACAGTATTTCCATGAACAAATCGTTTTGAGTACTTTTGCAGTTTTGGCTCAGGATCTTCAAGACATTACAAACTCTGCTGTTCTACTTAAACATTGAAGAATCTCTCTAACTATGTACATTCCTAAAGGAGTAGTCCAGCCAAAAATTCTGTTATCATTAATCATGTTGTTCCAAACCCGTATGAATTTGAAGAATGACAGTGACAAATTAGGCCTGTTCCTCGTACAGTCTTATCATATGACTCCAGAGGAGTTTAAATATATAGCACAAAAGTCACATGGACTAGTTTAATGATGCGTTTATTGTGCCGCCTTGTATTTTTTCATTCATTCATTTTATATAGTATGTGTTTTGGAATGACATGTGATTACATAGTGACTAGGGATGGGCATTTTTCTAAAATATTGTATTCGAATATTTGAGCTCATAAAAAAACGAATATTCAAATAAACTTTAAATCAAGTTTTTGTCACCATTTCTAAACAAGCTTATAATTAGGCATTATACACAACAATGTTCTACAACAACATTACGTTATATCTCAAGGTTTTCTTTTAGTTGAAAACATGTGTAAGCAAAATATATAAGAACAAAAGCATTAAAGCTCAAGCAGAGCAAACTTAAAAATAAAGCAGACCATGCCAATTACAGTACAGAACGCACTTACATTGGAGTCGGCCTGGGTTTATCATGTTTATATTGTTTCACATGTTAATGTTAAAAACAATATCCACATGCTCGGGTTAAAGTTGGCACCTCAGTCTGATAAAAATAAGAACGTGCGCCGACACAAACGTTCCAGAGACGCAAAGATAACTCTGTCCTAAGCAAAGTTTCTTTCAGCGCTTTGTGTTTTCTTTTCTTAAACCACTCTCCCTCAAGGAAACTTAGGTAGGAAGCATACATATGTATGTCTAACCCAATCTCATGAAAGTGCGTATCAATAGCATGAGTTTGTTTCGATTTGGCGTGCTATTTATACGCACAAATTTACTTTGGCATGCATATGACATAGGGCTGTGCAAATAATCGAATGCGATTGTCATGCGCATCTCGTCAGTAAAGCCGGTTCTGTAATCAGTAGTAAATCTCCATCACGTGTTTTCAGATGGAGCAGCATTTACTACACAGAGCCGTATTTCACTGACAAGCTACGCAATATCGCGTTCATAATCGCAGGCGATTCATCGATTCGTTCAAGTAGTGTTTGAATTTTTTTTAATTTAATAATTACAGATCGAATATTCAAATATTTGACTATTTGTGCACACCCCTTATAGTGACCTTTAAAGGGGTCATCGGATGCCCATTGTCCACAGTTTGATATGATTCTTTAGGGTCTTAATGAAAAGTCTGTAACATACTTTGGTTAAAATTTCTCAATGGTAGTGTAAACAACACCCTTTTTACCCTGTCAAAAACAGCTCTTTTCAGAGCAAGCCGTTTTGTTGCATGCCGCTTTAAATGCTAATGAGCTCTGCTGACCCCGCCCCTCTCTTCCGAGCCACTCTCTGAGAGACGGTAACCTTCGCCGCATTCTCGTGAAACCTGCTACTAGCACATTATTAGGAAAGGCGCTTTGCAAAGATTCATTAAAAACCTTATACTCACTTCTTTTGGAGGTGAAGCTGGATCACGAATGATTCGCGTGAACATAGACGCATTTAGGTAGATCGGGGGCCGCATTCCCTTCACAAACAAATGTAATCCACTGTGTTTTCAGCGGCTCAGATGTCGGGAGTAAATGACGACTGCTATGTTCATTATTACATCCAACAACAAAACACCTCAATCGCTTAGGAGTCATTCTAGTCTACAACTGTAAATTCCTCTTACTACTTGTGTATTTGTATAGACATTTTAAAGGAACCTTCTGGAACTGTTTGGAGAACTTGTAAATTCATATCAGTGACAGCCAAATTACAGTATGTGAAGATCTTGGTCCGTTATTGTTTTGGCTGGCGATGTAAGGTGTAGGTTTTCTTGGCTCACGTTAAACAGGTAGGCAGTTATCCCATTCATCTGGAGAGAGCATTGAGAAAATGCTGTGAAATTGTCTAATGACTCAGGAATTTGCTTTGACTGCGAAAACAAAATGATTTAAGGTGGTTATCATTTGCAACACATGGCAAGGCTTTTTGTATGTTGAACTTATCAAGTTAAGATTAATCAACAGCTTTGACACACATATTAGAGATATTGTGTATCTTTGTCATTTGAACGTGATGACATTGTTAGTCATGTCATAGCATTCCCGTTTTTATGATATAAGAGTTTATGATACTGAATTATTATTGGGCCTAACTTACTGCATATATTTAGCTAGAGGCAGGTTCATATTATTTATTTTTTAATTCAGCTAAAAAATCCTCCATGTTTTAAAAAAATATATGTTTGATCGATATAATTAACTTATTTAAATGGAATTTGTCTTGTTTTTATGTGGTAAGTATCTATCTTTAATAGGGATGCACAATATTATTGTGATATCGGAAACGGCCGATAATGGCTTAAAATGTAAACATTAGGCATGGGTCCGATATGTACAATTATGCCGATATGTCTTGCCGATAAGACGAATAGCTCACATGTGCTCAGGGTGTGGTAGCGGTAAGATCACTTCAGCTGTGTGGTCATTCTTAAAGCAAACCTTTACTTGAATGGTGATTAGATTCACTGTTTTGATCGCTGCTTTTAAACTGAGAATGCATGAACACAATGACGTATCCGCTGCGCAATAGATTCAACAGTCACTTGCGCCTAGGGGGCGCTGTTGGCCTACTTGTAACAAAATAAAAGTAAAATACACAAATATCATTAAGATAATTGTGTTTCTGAATAAATAAAGCAGTAACGGATGTCCCGTAATCACAGTAGTTTTGATTTAAAGTCCGAAGATATACTTGCACTATGCATCCAAACACAACATGACACTTGTTAATTAAAACTTTTATCAGATTTTGTTTATTAATGTATTAATGTAATGTTAAACCAAAAATTCACACAGATTATGAACTATGAAAGATTTTCAGAATGTTTACAACTCTTGTTCTTTAGACCGTCTACAAATGTTAAATCTTTAAATAAAATGTTAAGGGTACCACCACTCTGTCTCTCTGGAGGAAAAAAAAGTTATTGATTTATAGTTGATTTATAATTATTTTCAAAGATTTCATGTACTCTTATTATAAAAGAACTTCATTATTGTTTGTTTAATTCTAACAAATAAGTTCTTGTTTAAAAACTAACCAAAATTAAAAATAATTTGTTTATAATTTCTGCACAGGAGAGACTTGGTGTTGTTTCCAAATAAAAGGAAATATATCGGTATCGGCCATAATTTGTTGAAAAATATCGGGATATCGGCAAAAAAACAATATTGTGCATCCCTAATCTTTAATCTTTGTTACACAATCTGTAAATGTGTTCAAATAGAGGAACAAAAACTGAAACATCAGCACAGTCTAGAAATACATCCACAGACTCAGCCAGTGACACTGAATAACTCAAGTGCCATAGAAATACGAGTGATTTGAGTATTATTTTTCTAGTCAAACTATAGCACATGTCCTAGCCAGGCTATGAACAAGTCTGTCTCTTCCATGCAAATGTCAGTTTTTGTCTTAACTAGCTGCAACAATGACAGACAGCAGGTTTCATGTTCTTCTTCTTTTCCTTAAGTTGTTATTTCTGCAGCACTGAAGCCCCGCCTACAGTGAAAACTTGCTGGTCCAACGTTGTGTTCCACATAACTGTAAATTAAACCTCAGATTTGGTTGTGATTTGTGTCGCAGGCAGAATTTTCCCTTCTAGTGTGCATAAAACACAT
>JADLZN010010543.1:15000-35000 GCA_018155175.1 Sinocyclocheilus anophthalmus
TCAATTTTTTACGCGATTTTGGATTTTTCTTGCAAACAAAACACCAAAACTCTTCACGACGCACTATTTTTAGATAATCGGACGCCATATTTGTAAAGTGCTAGAAATCATGATCGCTGTCTAATCATATCAGGACAAAAGAATATTGGGCCACTCAAGGTTTCTGCAGTTGAAACTGCTAAGGTTGATCCTATCTTAATCATTATATTTAATATATACTATAATTGTTACAGCAGTCCTGGGGTTTTCATATTTACAGCAATGTCACATGCGCGACAGGCTCGTAGGCCAAGTCCCCTAAATAAAAAAAGTAATTATAATTATTAATAATCATTGCAGGTTTATTACATAATAATTACTAAATAATGACATATATAAGAAATAGACTTTTAAGCAAAATAATAGGGATGCATCAAAATGAATTTTACACCGATGCACCAAAACCAAAATTAAAGTTTTAATTTCACTGATAATAGAAAACAAACATATTTTAGGTTTATTTAATAATCAATTAATTAAGAGGAGATTTTATTTAGATAACTACTCCAATTTGTAGTTTAATTATAAACATTTAGACGGTGGATGTAATAAAAGCTTGTTTTCACGACAGATTTATTCAAACATACATTTAATAATGAAGACAAAAGTTTAATTGAAATTTAATGAATATAATAGTATAGTGCATACATTTAGCAAAAACGATAGAATGCTAATAAGTTATGGACAGTGGATGGCTTTCTAGAGGTAAATATGAAGTTATGTGACATTGTTTCTGAGCTCTTTTATTGACGTCTTTCTATGGTTGAAAGATTGACTGATTACATGAGACATGATTCATTTCAGGAAGTTTTTTCAACACCTTCAGATGTTCACTCATGTTTATTTTGTGCTATAGCTAGTAGTAAGAGACGAGATTTCGGTTGTCAATGTGCCGCTTCAACTGAGCTCTAATTAATTGTCACTGTTTCTGGTCAATAATTTTGGCCCTCCAAATTAGTTTCAGTGCGTAATATAATTATACAAAACAGAATTATAATGAATAATTACACATTTCATGAGATTCCGATAAAACTAAGAGAAAGGGACAGATTCGTTGTGTCCCACAGGACTAAAGCAATCATTAACTAGAGTTCAGTTTCAATGCCCTGATATGAAATATCTTTCTTACCTTTGTACTTCCTTTTAAATTTTGGAGCTAGTTTATCGCTTTATCTGACTCGTAAACAAACGTTATCAATTCTATTAGTGGCTTGTAGTGGATTCTTTCAGTCGCTGGCTAACAGTGCTTGGTAGATGACTTACAAATTGTAGTCCATTACTGATTACAAATTACATGACAAAATTTGTAATTAGTAGCATAATCGGATAGTACAATATTAGGTAATGCAGTCTGATTATTACTTTTAGATTACCTTGGACATAACTCTTTATATGATTGAAATCTTTGGGGGGCTTCAAGTAAACTCACAAAAAAAACTTGGGAATCTCTGAATTACATGAACAAACTTAAATAAACATGAAAATGTGACATTACATGACCAAAGTCTTCCAGGTTTAAAATCTTCTTTGTCCGACGACTGTTCTAAATATGTGTCCCTGCAGCACAGAAGCAGTGTTAAGTCGCTGGGGGATATTTGTAGCAATAGCCAACAATACATTGTATGGGTCAAAATGATAGATTTTTCTTTTATGCCAAAAATCATTAGGATATTTTGTAAATTTCCTACCGTAAATATATCAAAACTTAATTTTTGATTAGTAATATGGATTGCTAAGAACTTCATTTGGACAGCTTTAAAGATGATTTTCTCAATATTTTGATATTGCTACATCCGTGCTTATATCTATTGCATTGCATCATTTCTAGTGTATGTATGTGTATGTATATGTGTGTGTGTGGGTGTGTGTTGTGGGTGTGTGTGTGTGTGTGTTGTGTGTGTGGGAGGTGTGTGTGTGTGTGTGTGTGTGTGTGAGTGGTCGGTGGACATATAAGTGGTTGGTTTATTAAGAAACTGAACAGAACTGGTGTGAATCAATAAATTATGAATATTTACTGCCTTTGTGTGAATGATATGTAATCCATAAAAAAGTAACTGTAATCCAATTACAAGGACCAAGTACTTGTTTCCTCACTGGGAATGTATGGGAGCCCTTTGGTTTTGGTCTAACCGGCTCTGAGGCGGATCGTTCCTGATGTCTCCTGTATGTTCAGGATGGCCCCGGAGGTGGTGATGTGCGAGACCATGAAGGACGCTCCATACGACTACAAAGCTGACATCTGGTCCCTGGGCATCACGCTGATCGAGCTGGCTCAGATAGAGCCGCCTCACCACGAGCTGAACCCCATGAGGGTCCTGCTAAAAATCGCCAAGTCTGAGCCTCCCACCCTGGAGCAGCCTGCCAAGTGGTGAGCCACAAAGATTTTAGTGACTTACATCATTACTCTAAGATTCCTTCTGAAGATGGGCTGTTCTGTGAGCATAGCTGTGTCTTTTTTCTTAGGTTTATAGCGTTTCACATTTCTAGAATGTGACTGGCTGTCGAATGTTGTTTTATCACCATTACACAACGAGAGATTGCATCCCCCTCCCGGGCGAATGCTTAATGGTTTTGTATATTTCAGGTCGATGGAATTTAAGGATTTCCTGAAAAAAGCTTTGGACAGAAACCCTGAGACGAGGCCAAAAGAAAAAAAAAGCGACTGCTCAGCCTTCTAGAAAGTTAGGAACTACACACAGATTTCAGTGTCCATTAGGCCTGGGTGATAAAACGGTATCGATATTTATCGACAGTACACCTTCCTCGATAACGATATAAACATTGACGCAGACAGCACACACAAACACGGACATGAGTGCTGTGCCTGCCTGTGATGAGGAGATTGTGAATAAAAAAAATTATATTAGTCGAATTTAAAATAAACACTTGCATTTGAATGCAAAAATAGTACAATCAAATGTTAGGTGTGCATCAGGGAGCGTCATCAGTTGCGTGCGAGATGCGGTGATAAGGATGTAAGTGACGTTGTTGCATTTTAAAGTGCTAATTTGCTCTTAGTGTGCGAACCTCCACCCACCAGACCTATCCCGCTGTCGGTCTTGTCGCTCGCCTCACCCCTGTTCGAGCCGCTGCTGCGTTATTCATTCTAAATATTAGAGAAATATAGTAGCTCAGTGCGTAGAAGATCTTGATTAGGTTAAAAACCGAAACCAAGCCATTCACACAACTCTTAACTTTTACCCATTCAGGCTCCCCACAGACGCATTTTTAGAAGGACAAGTGTGACTGCTGCACTCACGTCTCACAAGAGATGTAGCCATGCACAGTTAAAACAGTTTAAACTTTTAGAAAACACGTCGTGAATTTGTGGAGGTTTATTCCTTTTCACTGCGTCTCATATGTCTTTAAATGCAGTCTGTGTGAATGGCGTTCGTCTCTTTGTAAGCAATGCATACTACATGATGCTGTTTTTTTTTTGGGTTTCATAATGTTAATTGTGGCATTTCCTAAAATTTTATTTGATTTATTGAGTTAATGTACAGACGTAATGCACGTTTTTTTTTATAGACAGTTATTTCCTTGCGTTGACAATTTAAATGTGCTGCATTATTTTGCTCATTGCGCCCTCGGGAGACGAGACAAAAGTTTCCTTAAGACCTATTTAATCTGCATATAAAACAGTAGAAATTTGATATTTGTTTAATTTTTATTGTGTGTTTGACTGTTAAAACAAACATATTTGTTGTTTGTCTCAATAAATTGGGTTAACTTTAAAAATACAGTGGTTAAATTTAAAACATTTTTCTGTTGTTCTTTGTTTTAAAAAAGGTTATAAAATTGTCAATAATTATCAATACCGAACGATATGAAATATTATATCATTGATACATTTTTATATATCGCCTAGCCCTAGTGTCCATATACTGTACACCACCGCTGCTCTCGTGTAATTTAACACAAAGGCATTTTGAGACAGTAGTATGTGCAAATGAATGCATGTGAAGGAAAGGGCCACGGCAAACCCCCAAAGGCTTCCTGTGCGGCTGCATGAAGGGAATTACAGCAATTTGCATTCTTCCTGTAGGATATTTCTCCTCCTCCACCCCTTTCTGCTGAACTGAGCACTTGAGGAGTTTACAAAATGAAAAAGATCATGTACAGTAGATGTGCTGTGTTCGAGAACGGCCCAGAATAATCCTGAACCGGCTTCAAATCTTGCCGGAAATTTTATTAGAAATAGCAACACGATAGTTTGCATCAAACTGTTAGAATGATGACCAGAAGGTACAGATGACGTCACAATCCACAAAACAGCTTTTCCTTCAGTGGATCATTTCCTTTTGTAGTTTTTGCGTTTATTAGTCGTTTTTTTCCTGTATTATATATAAGTATATGTGAGCCTGCAGCACAAAAGCAGTGTTAAGTCGCTGGGGGATATTTGTAGCAATAGCCAACAATACATTGTATGGGTCAAAATCATACATTTCTCTTTTATATTCTTTTATGCCAAAAATCATTGGATATTAAGTAAAGATCATGTTCCAAAAATATATTTTGTAAATGTCCTACCGTAAATATATCAAAACTTAATGTTTGATTAGTAATATGCATTGCTAAGAACTTCATTTGGACAACTTTAAAGACAATTTTTTCAATATTTAGATTTTTTTGCACCAAATAGTTGTATCTCGACCAAATATTGTCCTATCCTAACAAACCATACATCAATGGAAAGCTCATTTATTGAAAAATTTACACTTAAGACTGGGTTTGTGGTCCCTGGTCTCATATTATTAAATGTTACACTATGGTTCAGAGATGAAGAGGGGGTTTCATGCATCATGAATCGTTTAAGGCAGCTTTAATATTTTTTTTTTGTACGTTAAAATGTGTCTAGTTTAAATTTTTTCTTAGAAGACACCCCCTAAAATGTTATTCAATGTAACACTAAGACATCATTAAAAGGCTTATTTTGGAATCACAGCAAAGCCCTGATAAAAACTAATCGATTGTCATTTTAAATCTTTGCGTCTGTCCTTCAAACCACTAGATTTTACCCGTTATGTCAGCGATCTTGAAATGTAGTATTTCCCTTTTTATTTTAATATATATATATATATATCTATCTCGAGAGAGAGAGAGAGAGAGAGAGGTCAAAATAAGTATGTTGTTTTATTTTTGCATAAATATATCTGTTCCGCTGAATAACGATGGAACATTATTTCACCCGTATTTTGACATTTTATTTTCACAAAAGTTATTTGAAACATTAAAGTACTCACTTAAATTGCATTAAATGTTTAAAAATCACTTTGTGATATTACTTTACCCATATACAAATGGGCGTCTCCACTTTGACCCATTTGTTTGTTTGTTTATTATTATTTGTAATTCCTACATAAACTATAAATAATGTTTGGCTGCTACTGGCACATGTGCTAGAAGTTAATTCTGGACATCTGCAGAGCAGCCACTTCAGCTCATGTTCTGATAGCACTCTCTCTTCTGGGTGTTTCATATTACATATTCATTTAATGCTCTGCTGCGTACAAAGCAGCCTGGAAGACAGGTGTTTGTTGGGCTGAAGGTGACATTGATATGCGGTGCATGCTTTTCTGTGAAGAGTTGTGTGCTAAGTTCATATATCATTGTTAGATCCTGAGTGCCAAACATTTACTGCAAAGTCAAAGTCTTTATAGGCTGATCTGTAGTTTGAAGCTGATCACTGAAACCAAGGTGGAGGTCACGAGACTTTAACATGCATTTAAGGGCATCATATGCATGTTCCACAAAGGCAGCTTTTATACAGTGTCAGTGTTAGACAATCATCCAGGCAACATGGCCAGGCTATTTTCTGCAAACTATGAATTGGGAAGCAATTTAGGACGCTTGCTATGTGAATTGGGATGCATTGGCTGTAGTTGCGGTAATTGATATATTGCTGGCTGCATGTTTTTAACGCTTGACTCGCCCTCACATACGCTTGGCAGCTGGGACGCTTCAATTAAACAAGGTGCAACTCAGCTGAATAATAGATGAGAGCAGCGTTTCTCTCCATTACACTGCTGCTTTCACAGTTCAGTACCTGAGTGCCTGCTCTTCTCCTAATTAAACCCCAGACTCTCTCAAGAACAACTTTTTTTTTTTTTTGTAATGAACTGCCAATTCTGCTGATTGCGAGTGTATTTATAAGTAAATAACATGTTGTTAAAACTAGGGTTGCAAAGGGGTGGAACATTTCTGGTAAACTTCTGGAAAGTTTCCCAAATTTACTGGAAGTTTTCCACCTTTTTGCAACACCTCGTTACAGCAATCTGAGAGGTCAAGGATGGGCATTTCTGCCCAAACCACATGACATCAATGAATATAACCTTTTTTTTCCACCAGCAGAGTTCCCAAATTGGGGATTGTGAGTTGATTTTACCTAATTAATTAATCATACAATAATAAATGAATATTCGTTTTTGAAATAAAATAACTAAATAAAAATTACTAAAAATAGTGCCATCAAAACGATTAATCACGATTAATCGCATCCAAAATAAGATTTAATTTACATAATATGTGTATATTTATTATGCATATATAAATACAAACACATGCATGTATAGATTTAATAAAAATATGTTAGTTTCATATTAAATATATTTATTTATAATATAAAATATAAGAATATAATGTTCTATGTAATATGGACTGTATGCGTGTGTATTTATATATATCAAAATAAACAGTACCTACTATATTATGCAAACAAAAACTTTTATTTTGGATGCGATTAAATCGTTTGACAGCATTTCTAAAAATATTAAATATAAAATTTGTTTATTTGTTTTTATTTGTCTGACCGTTAACCCCCATCAAAGAACCATGAAGATGTAAATTGGTTGTTAAATTATTGAAAGATTAATTGTAAATATCTAAGGTCAAAGGGGTGCGATCATTTTTATAATTATTCTTCAAATATCGAGTACAAATATTTTTGAACCAAACTGAATGATGACCTTTCAGATATGAACGCTTGCTCCGACAATTTAATTTGATTGTATTTCTTTTCTAAACATTGCAAAGCAACATTAAATTTGAAATCTGGTTTGATTCAGTTTGACGGCAACCATGACAATCTGATACGCTTTTCAATGATGAGTAGAAAGACACATAATCAAAGCAAATTATTTAATCTCCCAGTTTATGTTATTTGTTGTGTGTGCTGCTTAAGGGGACATCCTAATGTTATGCGCAATGAATAATCTTTCCATGTGTGTTCTGTGCTTCAGCATCCTTTCGTCAGTTCGGTGAAGACCAACCGTCCGCTGAGAGAGCTGGTGGCCGAGGCCAAAGCCGAGGTGATGGAGGAGATCGAGGACAATCATGAAGAAGCAGAAGACCAGGACCCTGCTGACCTCTCACCTGTACGGCTCGGACATCTCTCACCCATCACACATCTCTCAGTATACACATGCACAAATAATGCACTGCTCATGGAAAAGTGCTCGGGGCGTAAAGAGAGACAGACACATCTGTTTAGCGCTTGTTAATGAATGGAAAGTTTATTCTGCGATTCAGTGCGGGTGTGTCTATGAAAGACAAAAGCAGCACCGCACAACATGCTTAGAACTCAATGAATTATGCAGATATGTGCTCATTTTGGTTGTGTAGCATTTACCATTGCTGCAGTGTATATGATGTATACAGTAAGCACATTTTTGTACACAAAATACCTGGATGATCATTGCCAAAATTAGATGTATGCACCAGAGCAGGGAATGCTGTATCACACAATGCAATGCATTGATGAATTAATTATAGCCAGAACTCTTAAGGTCCTTGCACGCATGTGCTTTTCTTTTCTTCCATGTTTCCTATTCGTCATCCTTTCCTCTCAAAATGCATGCAAAAAACAGATTGAACCTTATCCAAGATCAGATGAGATGTTGTATGGCCATAAGCTAATGTTTCACTTAATATAAAAAAAAAGGTCTTACAAAGTCTTAATTCACTCTTCCTCAAAATAATGCCTTAAAAAGGTCTTTAATTGAAGCAAAAGGTCATGATGGCAATACATTTTTTATTAAGAGAACATACTGATATATTGACATATTATGTTCCCTTCAGTTTATTCCTTAGATTTTCTTTACTTGGTCTTAAAAAGGTCTAAAATCTTACATTTACCTTTGGAAAACTTGTAGGAGCCCTCTTGCAGGGTTGCCAGGTCTGCAAAACAAAACAAAAACTAAAAACTAGCCCAATTGCATTTTTTCCCACGGTTTCCCCTCCGTCCCCTCAGTCGAAATAGTGCTCCGGGTCGTTTTAAAGGTAGGGTAAGTGATTTCTGGTAGCCAATGTTGACATTTGAAATCACCAAAACAAACACGCCCCTACCCCAAAACGGTCTCGCCCCTATTTTGATAGCTCCGCCCCACACATACGTACGCAACCCAGGCAACGATTAGTTCTGTGAAACAAAGCAAAACCAATGTTATACCTTGTCTACACCGGACGCGAGTGACGCGACAAAATACTATAGAACTCATTATAATCAGTGATGCTGTCTACACCATAGATCTATAAACATGTGTGTGTGTATATAGATATATATATATATATATACTCGACTGAACCTCGTCCTCCTCCCATCATGAGGTGACACACCCCCCTTTACTGCTGATTGGGCTACAGTTTGTTTTTGCTAGTCGGCCTGATCATGTTTCTAAAGCTTTTTGAAAAATCGCTTACCCCACCTTTAATCCACGACTTAAAAAAACCCGCGGCAGCGGTGTAAAAGTAGCATGATTCCCGCTGTAAAACCAAGGACTTGGCAACACTGCCCTCCAGTTTCCCTCTATGTACCATTCTAGCACAGTATTGTGACTCACTACCGCTCATGTAACTCTGACTGTACATACTTTCACATTAGCGTCTTTATTTAAAGATCTCTTCGAGGCCGTTTGCAGTAAATGTGTTGACATGGCACGCTCCGAAATAACCCTTAATACACTTCCTCCTCCGCTTCTCATCTGGCCTTCATGTAAAGAATGAAACAAAAGACAAGCCGTCCACATTTCTTTAGTTAAATAAAGCACAGGACAATTGGTTCCTTGTTTTGGCAAGGAAACCGTTATAAGGGTGAAGGCCTGCAGCTGTGCACGAGTTTACTGACAGTATCTGGCCTGTCTTTATTAACAGCAGTGCATCATCTCTATGTGATTTCTCAGTCAGTTTTAGTACAGGCACAACCGTAGCATTGCCGGTTTACTCTGACAAACCATAGTAAACCTGTGAGCTTGGCCTTCAACGTGTGACAGTTGCAGTGCTTCACAATAATTCAATTCGGTTCAATTCAAGTGTATTTGTATAGCGCTTTTCACGATGCAAATCGCTGCAAAGCAGCTTTACAGAAAATTAAAGTTTCTACATTATATTTAGGAGTAGGCTATTAGTGGTGACTATGGCAGAAATGTACAGTAAAAACCATACAGTTAGTTAATGACATGTATTCAAACAGACGGCGAACACTATTAACAGCAATGATTTTATGCACTACTGACAAGTGTTTATTTTTGAATATACAGTCAAACCAAAAGTTATTCAGACACCAGATATATTTTTGTTATTTTTTTATTAGTGGGTACAGGAAACTATAGTTCATAAATGTAAGTGAGGATAGCAAAATAAAGTAAACTGTGACAAAACATACCCAAAGATTCTTCATACAGTGTACTACCATTAATTTGGGACAAAAATTATTCAGACACTTTGACCATGTTTTGCTTTTTTCTTTAATAGCTAATGCGAACTTTTTGCACCCCAGACTGAACAAAATGAAGCATTGCTTGGTAATACCTAAATTGGTGTTATCTAATTGTGTGCTTAAATTTAACAGCTGACAGCTGTTCATTACAGTCCTTTCTATCAAAGTTATCTGACATTATCGAGATGAATTTGTTCTGACAGTTTAACTCCGAGTTCTTGTCATGTTTTATTACAATTTTCTTAACTATAGCGATTAAACTGTGATAATGTGAGAAATGTTGTGTCTGAATACATTTTGGTTTGACTGCAAGAATGTAATTCAATCATAACAACTCTGAAGATTTTAGCATGGTGATGGATATGACAATGTTAATGTATTTGGTCTAGGCAGAATAGATCTGCTACGCTGCTGCTGCTGTTGGTTATTGCTGTAGTTGTAGATTATTGCTGCTGCTGCAAGCAAGTACAGGAGCTTGCTACTGCCTGCCAATGCATACGGCGATACGGTGCCGAGAGTATTTAAGACATGCTGCTGCTGCACAAATAGCATAAAATAACCCATAGCAGATCTATACAGGTGGAGCTGGTGAAGGTGGAGGGTTTCAGAGAAACTCTTAAAGCGCGCTGCAGGAATTTCTTGTGAATGCTAGCCAGCCATATAAATGTAAGGCAGTAAGCTCATTGGCTGCATATGCAGCATGAACCAATCAGCTTGTGCCAAGTCGTTTAACTCTCTGAATATCATTAGTTATGTTAACACACCATCAGCCTGCGCCATCTAGAGTTTCATGACTAAACTATATATTTGTCAGGCTTTTATGTCATGCAAGCCGCTTTCTGTCTGTGTTCTTTCTAGGCGCCCATCAAAGACCCATCAGAAACCAGTGAGACCAGTTTATATGGGGACCATCGCCACAATGGAGCTCCAATGGAGCTCGAGGAGGAGCCCAGGACCCCTGTGTCCACCGAAAGTCCTTTGAAAGAGCAGGAGGATGATCTCAGCGACCGGTTTCCAGAGGAGGATCACGACAAACCTGAGAGTGAGGCGTCAGGCAAGACCTCCAGCTCGGACTCCGGCATCGAGGATGGAAAAAGCACACCCACGTCCGAGGAGGACCCCAAGGCGGTCGAGAGCTCAGAACCAGAGCTGCATTTGCTGGGAACACCAGAACCTTCAGAGTCATCCGGATCGTCCTCAGAAACCACGGAGCAACCCTCAGAGAAACCGGAGGAGGAGGACGCTCACGGCGCAAGGGAAATGCCTAGCCATGGCATTCTGAACCGAATCGAGTCCAAAGAGCCGAGCAATCGCATGTCTGGGATGAGCGACAGGTCCTCACTGGCTGGAGACGATGTGGAAAGGTTATCAAAACGATACTCTGATGTGACGAGTGAGAACATGGACATCAGCTTGAACCTGTCCGGTGATATGTCCGTCAACAAAGACTTGGGCACCATCTCTTTACGGGTGAGTCTGTGTTTGAGGCATGTTTTCTTTTAAAGTGTTTGCCATAATGATTAGAACACTAGTATAGGAAATATCATTTCAATTTCCAAACGTTCATTGTGCCATTAATTGTAATAATGCAGCGAGATGTTTGTGCTGCACACAGAGATCTGATCAGATCATCATCAGTCTGTCTGGAGTCACATGAAGAAACAGAACAAACTGAGACAGACTCAATCCAGAAGAACTGACGCTTCAAGAAAGCTCCTGCAAAGCTCCAGCACTGTTAAAAGTTTAGGCACTTGTGTAAAAATGCTGTAAAATGAGGATGCCGTCATACACAGATTTTCTTGATCAATGAACTTCTCTTAACTAAATGAAATCAACATTTGGTGTGAGCATCCTCTGTGTTTAAAGCAGCTTTTGCCCTCGGTGCACTTGAGCAGAGTTTCTCAGGAGCTTTCTTGAAGCGTCAGTTCTTCTGGATTGAGTCTGTCTCAGTTTTGTTTTGTTTCTTCATGTCATTCCAAACAGACTGATGATGATCAGATCAGATATCTGTTTTTTTCTATTACAGGTGAAGAGTAGGTTTTCTCACTAAATGGAAGCAAGCTGATTATAGTCAGCCTTCTCTATTTATTTATTTATTATTTAATACATATTTGTAGTTAAGTGCTTGAAAAATTGTAAATATGCATTTATTAATTTTTTTTTTGCAATATTTTTGATCTACTGCAGCCGATGCAAATGATGAGCAGACGAGACTTCTTTAAAAAACACATAAAAAATCTTGCTGATCCCCATATATATATATATATATATTATCAACATATTCCAGTGCACTGCCTTCCCTCATGGACTTGTATTGTGCTCCACTGTAATCTTCAGAAACTGGTTTTGAACCCGGAACATTACTTTAAATGAAGTCATTGATTTGTTGCATATTTCGAGCGGCTGGTCTGTGAAGCTGGCGTCAGATTTTCCATGCATTTCTCCCAAACGCTCTTTGCTCATTGTGCATCAGTCTCTGTGTGATGATCGTTGAGTTCTGCTCTTTGTTCAGGGCGGCAGAGAACAGCCTCGTTTCTCATTTCTGCCATATTTCCAGCATGATTCAGACGCTGAGCTCTCTCTTGTCCTCTTGCAGCATTAGAAAGCAATCGTTGACGCATGCACACAGCATTTCATGGAAACTGTGGCTTTGTCGCGCTGAAACCACATCACAGGACGAGTGCGGCATACAAATGACAAACTTGTGCTGTCAGTGTTTTTAGAGAGGATGGGAGTGTTTGACACATTTGAAATATTCACAGTTTATATATGATTTATTTTTCTCTCTCTGTTGTTGTTGAGAATGTTCTGCTCATGAGCTGCTGGCACTTCCTGTCAGAACTGCTTCCTGTACACACCCTTTGCATGGTTTTGCTTCGTCATTTCTTCTTTCTTGCTCCAGTTCAACCATTCATTATGCCTCTGGGTCTATAAATCAGTGCTATTTTTAGTATATGTTTGCATGTATGTATATTAATATATATGTATACACTAATGTTTCTAAAGTTTGGATTTTACATTTTTTTTTTTTTTTTTAAGAAGTCTCTTTTGCTCATCAAGGGTGCATTTATTTGATCAAAAATACTGAAAAAAAACGGTAAAATTCTGAAATATTATTAAAATTTAAAATAACAGTTTTCTATTTCAATATACTTTGAAATATAATTTATTTCTGTGATGTGCAGCTGTATTTTCAGCATCATTACTGAAGTCTTCAGTGTCACATGATCCTTCAAAAATAATATCGGATTTATTACCAATGGTGTGAACTTTTTGTTGTTTTTATATGTTTATTATTTTTGTTTGTTTTTTTCAGTATTTCTTTGAACAATATAATTTTATTCTACAAATACCAATCTTTTCAAACAATATACGACTTTTTAATATCAATTTTTTCTATCATTATACATCCGGTCTAATACATCATTATTATTTTTTTTTTAGTAAGACCAACATTTCTTGACCCCAACTTTTGATGGTAGTGGTATATGATAGACACATTTCTATTTTAAAATAAATTGCTGTTCTTTTAAACTTTTTTATTCATTAAGAAGATGAAAACTATCACAGGCTGAACAAAACTTTAAATAATTACTGTTTGACTAATAATGACAAGTATTACTGTTAATTGTATTTTTTGATCAAATAAATGTGGCCTTGAAGAGCAAAAATAAATAAAAAAATAAAACTTACTGATCTCAATTTTTACATTAGTGTATATATATATTTTTTTTTATTTTTATTTTAATTTTTTTATTTATTTTAATTTTTTTAATTGAATTTTAGTAATAGCCAGTTAAATAGAATGAGGACTGTTGCATTTGCAACTACCTCAAGTGTGTTCAAGTTTTCAGTTAACATAATGCATAATGCATTTATTTTAATGGTTTGGTTAATAATTTGCTCCCAAGTCCTTCTTCTGCATGCATTTTTTTTTTTAACTCCACAGTTCCCTAAAATCCTGCTACCTACCACACCCATTACAATCTGTTTCCTCACTACCACTTTTCTCTCATTTATTTGTCCACCAGGACAACAAGAAGACGCTGAAACGCACGCGTAAGTTCCTGGTGGACGGTGTGGAGCTCAGCGTCACCACCTCCAAAATCATCACTGATGACGAGAAGAAAGATGAAGAAATGAGGTTCCTCAGGCAAGTCCACTCTCTTTAATCAAACTCCGCAGCATTTTTCCACTTGAGCTTGCATCTCGGCCGCGTAAACAGACTATTTCAGTCCTCAGGTCCGAGATCTTGTCCTTTCCAAATGGGACATAAATACACAAGGGAAGCTTTGTGTAGAGCCAGAGGAGAGAGATCAGATCTTCTGAACTCTTGTGAAACACCTCGGCTGCTGGTAGCAGATTAAATGTGGAGTGTTTCCAGCACACACTAACACTTCTGCCATCTACTGGTGTGATAGTGAACTCACATGTGATATTATATCCACAGCTTCATCTCAGTCTCACAAAAAACACGTCGTCCAGGTCGCATTTTACCCTAAAATCAAGATAAATATTTTTGAGTCATATGCGCACACTGGCTTTCAAATGTTTGGGATCACAGTAAGATTTTTAATGTTTCGAAACAAGTCTCTTTTGCTCATCAAGGCTGCATTTATTTGATTAAAAATACAGAGAAAATTGTAATAATGTGAAATATTATTGCAATTTAAAATAACCGTTTTCTATTTTAATATACTTTAAACATAATTTATTCCTGTGATGCAAAGCTGATTTTTTTTCTGGTACCTGTGATACTTTCTGAGGATTCTTTGATGGATAAAAAGTAAAAAAAACAGCATTTATTCAAAATATAAATATTTTCTAAGAATAGAAGCTTAGTATCAATTTAACACATCCTTGCTGATTAAAAGTATTAATTTCTTTCAAAAAAAGAAAAAAATTACTGACCTCAAACTTTTAGAAATAGAAATAAACATTACAGAAATAAATTATATTTTAAGGTATATTGAAATACAAAATGTAATTTTAAATTGTAAAAATATTTCACAATATTATTATTATTATTATTTTTTTTTTTTTTGATCCAATAAATGCATCTTTATGCGCAAAAGAGACTAAAAAAAAAAACATAAAAAATCTATACCGATCCTAAAGCTTTCAATGGCATATATTATATAGAAATGTATTATTTTTTTTTTAATCAATGTATTCGACTTATATTTGCATAAGAACAATAACTCATAACATTCATCTATAGTAAAAAACTTATTAATTCTTCTTTCTTTTGGTTTTTGTGGTGAAAAAATCGACTGCGCGTGGCGTTGACAGGCTGAAGTTCGCCCCACATAAAATCTGTGTGTCACATTCCTCTGGTGCCTCGGCTGTCATGAGTCATGGTAATGAAAGAGTTGGGGGTGTTTTTCCCCATGAATCCTCTGCCGTCCGGTGGGCGTGACAGTAGAAGAACGAGCGTCCGCTGCATTCGAGCGTTCTTTGTTGGCGGAGACTTCTATGTGACCCCTGGCGGCCCAAAACCAGTCATGAGGGTCATTGAGATTTATACATCATGAATAGATAGGCTTTCCATTGATGTATGGTTTGTTAAGATCGGACAATATTTGGCTGAGATGCAACTATTTTAAAATCTGTAATCTGAGGGTGCAAAAAAAAAAATCTAAATATTGAGAAAATCATCTTTAAAGTTGTCCAAATGAAGTTCTTAGCAATGCATATTACTAATCAAACATTAGTTTTGATATATTTACGGTAGGAAAAAATATACAAAATATCTTCATGGAACCTGATCTTTAATATCCTAATGATTTTTTGGCATACAAGACAAATGTATAATTTTGAGCCATACAATGTATTGTTGGCTATTGCTACAAATATACCCCAGCGACTCAACACTGCTTTTGTGCTGCAGGGCCACATGTGTTGTTTCAAATGCATCTTAAAGGGACAGTCACCCAAAAATGAGAATTGTCAACATTTACTCACCGTCCTGTCGTTCCAAACCTGTACGGCTGTCTGCAGAACACAAAAGAAGCAACTAAACCACATTGACTTCCATTGTATGGACATTTCAAAATATATGTCTGACAGAAGAAAGAATGTCATGCAATTTTGGGATTACAGGTTATTGTGTAACAGGTCATGAATGGTTCCTCACATGTGTTTGTTCATTGACACACACAGGCGTCAGGAGCTTCGAGATCTGCGTCTGCTGCAGAAAGAGCAGCATCGCGTTCAGGCTTTGCTCAATCTGAAGCTGAAAGAGCAGCGGGAGCAGATGCAGCGCAGATTCGACCAGGAGATGAATGTGAGTCCCAGCGGTCTCTAGACAAAATGATATCTCTTCCCATCAAGGCTAGACACCACCCTCAGATCATCCCAGATTAGGATGAGTTTGTTTCTTCATCATATTTGGAGAAATGCAGCATTACATTAGTGTCTCGGCAGTGAATGGGTGCCGTCAGAATGTCTCTGAAGTGTTTACTTGTGGATTATTGTGATGTTTTTATCAGCTGTTTGGACTCTCATTCTGACGGCACCCATTCACTATAAATAGTATTATACACTATAAATATGAAATGTTATATAAACCGGGTGATTGTTTTATTAATATAGACAGGAACAGAACTGGACAGTTTGTGTATGTAAGTGCTTTTGGCTCAGTGCATAAGACAAAATCTATTATAATTGAAATCTAAACAACAGGTGTGTATTTTTGGATGTTTGTAGTCTAAAAGAAGATTGTAGCACATGACATTTCCAGTTCGGGAAAAAAAACAAAAGCACTGGTCTGTAGTGTCTCGCCTTAATATAAGAAGTTAAATAAAGAGTGTGTTTTCTGAGACATTATTTCTGGGAGAAGAGACGATATTAAAATATTATTAATATGTGACCCTGGAGCACAAAACCAGTCGTAAAGGGTCAATTTTGTGAAATTGAGATGTATACATCATCTGAAAGATGAATAAATAGCTTTCCATTGATGTGTGGTTTGTTAGGATAGGACAATATTTGGCCGAGATACAATTATTTGGTGCAAAAAAAATCTAAATATTGAGAAAATCATCTTTAAAGTTGTTCAAATGAAGTTCTTAGCAATGCATATTACTAATCAAACATTAAGTTTTGATATATTTACGGTAGGAAATTTACAAAATATCTTCAAGGAACATGATCTTTACTTTACTAAAACAAAAATGTATAATTGTGACCCGTACAATGTATTGTTGGCTATTGCTACAAATATCCCCCAGCGACTTAACACTGCTTTTGTGCTGCAGGGTCACATATTACACACTTACATAAAACGTCAATGAATAGTGCATATATATCGCTCACAGGCCAAGAAGAAATACTACGACACCGAGCTGGAGACGCTGGAGAAACAGCAAAAGCAGAGCATCGAGAGAATGGAGACGGAGCACACGGTTCGACTGCGAGACGAGGGCAAACGCATCCGCGCCGAGCAAGAGAAAGCCTACAGCAAGTTCCTGGATCAGATGAAGCACCGCAAGAAAGAGGTCAGACCACCAGTTATTCAAAAAACTACACTTTTACACTCATTACTCAGTCACAAAACTGCCAACAATAAATGAATGCTATTTATTATCAGGGTGTAACTAGTTACTAAGTAATTAGTTACTGTCATTTAGTTACTTTTCCCCCAATGTAATTGAACTCAATACTGTGTATAGACTGTAGAACATTTATATAAACCAGTGTAAAGTCTAACCTTAAAATGCATGCTTTTTATCTACCCTTCTCACTTTAAATGAGCTAATACGAGTATTGTTAACACTTTAGTGGCCAGTTCTCACTATTAACTTAGCATGAATATTACTGGGACATTGTCTGTTTATTATGGATGCACAATTAATCTAATTTCTAATTCTGGATGCCGCAATTACGTAATCGTTCAAAGCGGCAATTAATCGTTCAAAGTCCACTTATGTTAATCTGCACGCTTAAGATAGTTTTGCTTCACATGTTATCTTAAGGGTTTTTCCATTGTTTTAGTACTACATTATAATACCATTCATATTTTTACTTTTTTATGATTTAAAGAAGAAACCAATCCGATGTATATTTGACGTTTGAGGCTTAATACTGTAGAAAAGCACTAAAGCTTGTTTATTTTCATATAAAAGTACGGCATGCAGTTGCATCAAACAGTGGTATAAAAATCATTTTATGTAAATTGTGATAATCGTAATTAATAATATGATTTTTGTCATAATCGTGCAGCCCTACTGTTTAATATTACTTAAAAAGCACATATTAACGACTTATTCTGCACGACCTTATTCTAAATCCTTAATCCGACCCAATTAAGTATTAATAAGCAGTAATTAGGAATATATTGATTCAAAAGTTCATAGTTAATATTTAGTAAATAGTGAGAATTAGACTATTATGTAGTTGTATTATGTAGAAATAATTTATGTAGTTATCTATGATTTATTTGAAAGAATTAAAATAACCATTTCATGTCTATCATTAACTTGTCGAGGTTGATATAGGATTTAGAAAGTAACTTGTAATAAGTAATTAAATACTTTTTGGAGAGAGTAATTTGTACAGTAATATAATTACACTGTTGAAGATGTAATTAGTAGCTAGTAATTAATTACTTTTTTAGAGTAACTTACCCAACACTGTCAGTAAAACATTATTTTCCATAATAATAATACAAAGATTATATATTATAATAATGAAATTAATTGGAAATGCATTTTAAAGTGTAATATATTCTAGAAATGTATCTAAAATTTTTAAAAAGTGGCAATAAATACTTGTTGTGAACGGTGAAGGCTTTTGAAAGGTTGAAACATGGCATCAGTTGTTAAGAATTTTTTTTTTAATTGATTTCTTAAAAAATTTTTTTTTAGGGCCGTCAATGAGAATGCGATGAATCGCATCCAAAATAAAGTATTTTGCATAATATTGTGTGTGTGCTGTGTTATATTGATTATGCTTATTATAAATACAAACACAGGCATGTGTATATATTTTGAAAATATTTACATGACTATATACATCCATATAATTTATATTATAAATATATGTAATAGATATAATTTTTTTTTACCTGAAATATATACATGCATGGTTTGTATTTATATAAGGCATAATAAATATACACAGCACCACACCATAACAAAAGACTTTTAGTTTTTACTGCGATTAAGTGTTTGACCCCACACTATTTTTTTTATTTTTTTTATCAAAAGATAACAAAATAACCAGACGAAAATGAACACTTTTTTAAGCATTGTTGATGATAATATGACAGAATTATTATTATTTTTTTTTAATTTGATATTATCAATACACTGACTGTTTTTTTAAGAAAAGTAAACATCTAGAAGCAATATGTTTGATTTTGAGAAAAACTATAAACTAGGTTTATAGGAATTTTATAGGACATAATTTATGTAAGGAATAATTGATGACAGGCCGTTGAATTATTAGATAATATTAATAATGCATACTTTGGAGTGGCCATTACACCTCGGGTGTGTGTTATTTTTTTAATAATTCAATGCAGTGCATCTCTCAGAAGTGTTCGGCAGCAGAGTCTCTACTAATAGTGAAACTTTAAGTAGCTACATTTTCTTCAAGAACAGCGCCGTTGTTACCTCGCTTGTCATGTAGCTTTTAAGTTGCAATGCTATTTTACTGATACAATCGTGAGAGTAGCGCTAACAATGTTTCTATGTGTGCAAGTGTTTGTACTGTATGTGTGCGCGTCTGCGAGGGAGAGAGAGTGGGAGAAAATAATTGCACACCTTCCAACGTTCATCAGCCAATCAGATTCAAGCATTCAGCGGCCCCCGTAGTATAAAATTACATAAAGGGGACAAACTATGACTAGGTTTTGTGCTGAAGAGCCACCGACATCTCACATAATATTTTCTTAAATATAATTTTAAGAAGAAATGCAAAACTCAACATTATAATGCGTCTCAAAGATCGAAAAGTCTTTATTCTAACTGTTACGTCTGATCGATTATCTAATGCAGTAACATCTGTGACATTTTTAAATCGTGAAACACTTTGTAGTTAACATAGAATTGTGTTCGGTTTGAAACATCTCTATCTTCATTTGGTCTCAGGTCAAACAAGAAGTGGAGAAACTGCCCAGGAGTCAGAGGAAAGGAAGCATGAAGGTCAAAATGAACAACTTCCAGCAGATGAAGTCAGACGAGGTCAGTGAACGTCTTAAAGCTGCAGCGCACTGTGTGTGTGTGAGAGTGTGAGAGTGTGAGAG
>JADLZN010010543.1:40000-92500 GCA_018155175.1 Sinocyclocheilus anophthalmus
TCGGAAGCAATGCTTATGCAGATAAGATCTGGCTCAGACCATTTCCGTTTTTAAAGCATTGTTAAAAGGTATTTATTAAGACTTGCTTGAGTTTGAACTATTATAGTGTGAGCATGGAGAACAGAAGCAGTGAGTGTTAGTCGTGGGGGAGTATTTTTGTAGCAATAGCCAACAATATATTGCATGAGGTAAAAATTATACATTTCTCTTTTATGCCAAAAATCATTAGCATATTAAGTAAAGATCATGTACCTTGAAGATATTTTGCAAATCTCCTACTGTAAATATATCAAAACTTAATGTTTGATTAGTAATATGCATTGCTAAGAACTTCATTTGGACAACTTTAAAGATGATTTTCTCAATATTTTGGTTGTTTTGCACGCTCAGATTCCAGATTGTCGAAATATTGTCATATCCTAACAAACCACACATCAATGGAGAGATTATTTAAATGATGCATAAATCTCAATTTTGAAAAATTGACCCTTATGACTGGTTTTGTGCTCCAGGGTCACAATGGGTGTTTAAATTGTGAATGCGCAGAGTCTGTCCTTTTTAGCGTTCTGTTCATTATGCTTTGCAGCACTTTGGGCAACCTTGGTTGTGTAAATGTGCTTTAAAAATACCTAAACTAAACTAACTCATCTAAACATATCTATGGCTGTGTGGAAGGTGCGTCTCTGAGCCGTGTCTGTGTGTGCTGTCTCAGGAGCAGGAGCAGATGCAGTGCTACAACCAGCGTATGATCGAGCTCCACAAGGCCCGACAGCAGCAGGAGAAGAACAGGCTGCCCAAGATCCAGCGCAGCGAGGCCAAAACACGCATGGCCATGTTCAAGAAGAGCCTGAGGATCCACTCCAGCGGAAGCTCCGCAGAAGACCGCGAGAAGACCAAGCAGGTAAAGCGCGTCTCCGACGGCCCTACAGTCTGTGTCCTCCTCTCGGAGACCCTCATCTCTCTCTCTGTTCAGTTCTCCAGGCTGGAGGAGAAGAGGCAGAAGGCCGAGCGCGTGCACCAGCTGCAGAAACACGAGAACCAGATGAGGGAGAGGATCAGCGAGTGCGAGGGAAACGCCAGAGAGCTGCAGCAGCTGCAGGTGAACTAAACTCTTTCTAATAGACGCTCACACTTGTATACAACACAAAAGATGAGTGGATATCCGTGATTGTGTCAGAATACACGGGATACACTTTGTTACTTTGGTCTTTATTTTTAAGAGAGCTGAATATAATTAGACACGCGGGGCTCTAAACGCTTTTATTTTTATTTAGGAGCACTTTGTGCATGCACTTACAAGTTGCATAAATAACGCGATGAGATTAATGTTTTAAATATGAAATTTGGACTATATGAAATGATTCCAAAAAATAGAATGATACTTTTAAATATGAAACTCAGATTGCCAGCAGGTGGCGGCAAACCACTGTCCTAATGAGTGAGTCATTTGCTGCGTTCCAATTCACCGACTTATACTATGCCCTAAAAGTATGTACTCTTTTTGGGAAGAAAAAGTACATACTTTTGAGTATGTAGCAGAATAGTGTGCAAGCTTTGGGACATGCTACTTCGTCATAAGTTAACATTATCCATATTTCGTTTAATTTAGTTTCCTACCGTACTGGAGAGAAATGAAGAGGCACGTTGATCTGTCAGTCGTGGGTCTATCATGATGAAAACTCTGCTCATATGTTAAGAATTATTTTAAATATGTGTCCCTGCAGCACAAAAAGGCCGTGTTAAGGCGCCTGTTGTGATAATTGGGTAGCAATAGCCCACGAAACTCGACTAGTTAAGGTGAGCATGGGTCAAATATACATTTCTCTTTTATGCCAAAAGTTCCTACCGTAAATATATCAAAACTTAATTTTTGATTAGTAATATGCATTGCTAAGAACTTCATTTGAACAACTTTAAAGATGATTTTAGATTTTTTTGCACCCTCAGATTCCAGATTTTTCAAATATTGTCCGATCCTAACAAACCACACATCAATGGAAAGCTTATTTATTCAGCTTTCAGATGATGCATACATCTCAATTAAAAACAGGGCTCCTTAGGACTGGGGTGTTTGGCGCCAAGGGGTCACAGACTATGATAGTACTTATATTTCGTCAAAACATGTTTTACTCCAAACCTGCTAGAAAATCAAAGCCATAAATCTAAAGACGTTGTGTTCCAAATTTGAAGTTGATATCACGAAAAAAATGAGAATTTTGTTTGGCCGCAGTACAGAATGCTTCCACTAGGGGAAATACGTTCGCTTCCAATGCTTACAAATGATCATACAGTATATCTTTAGAAAGTGAACAGCACATAACAGGCACATACCAGTATAAACATAAATATCTATCAATACAATATACATCACACCACTCAACATGCATCAATATTTTCAAATTCCCTTTCAAATTCAGAAGCCTCCGTCAAACACGTCGTCTCAAACCGTAGAGAAAAGCTGTGTCTGTATCAGTGTGTCACTGTGTGCTGGTCTCCTGCAGAATGAGAAGTGTCACCTGCTGATAGAAAACGAGACGCAGCGTCTGAAGGCTGTGGACGAGCAGCACAACCAGCAGCTGAAGGAGTGGAGGGAGCACCTCAAGCCCAGGAAGAAGGTCTGCGCTTCACCAAATACACTTATTAATGACACACTACAGCTCACAGGTTTGGGCTGGTAGTCTCTTCTGCTCGCCAAGACTGCATTTGATCAAAAACACAGGGGGGAAAAAAGTTATGTTGTTAAATAATACAATTTCAAACCGTTTTTTTATTTTAATATAAGGCCTGTCAGGTTTTTGCAGTTATTTGAGATATCCACAATAATTGTACAGTTTACATTTGTGTAAATGTTGCTGTTGCGTCTCATTTTTCTGGAGGCGAGTCAGATTTCAGCATCACAGCAGTCAGTTATTGCTGTAAATTACATAAGGAAAGATTAGACAAAAAAATTATATATTCAAATTAATTAAATTAAATAAAAAAAAAATATGTATTTGACTGACAATGTAATTGCATTGAACAAAACAGACAATTAATGAATCGTCAGCACTAAATGCATGATCGTGACAGGCCTATTTAATATCTATTAAACTAATTTATTGCTCAGATCATTACTCCAGTCTTCAGTGTCACACGATGCTTCAGAAATCATTCTGATTTGCTGACTTGCTGCTTTTCTGATTATTATCAGTGTTGAATGCAGTTGTGCCGCACGATATTTTTGTGGAAACCGTGATGCATTCGATTTTTCAGGATTCACAGATGAGCAGAAAGTTGAAAAAGACCAGGCGTTTCGTTTGAAATTAAAAAAATTTTTGTGACATTATAAATGTCTTTCCTGTCGCTTTTGATCAATTTCATTGCTGGAAAAATGTTAATTGAAAAAAATTAAAAATGCTAATAAATCGTTCTGAGCTCAGATTTTTGAACAGAAGCATATACACACATTTGATCACACGATTAAGCGCGCTTCTCCTCAAATTCTCATTACTGTTATGTGTCTATACACACTGGAAAAAATGATACTAAATGTTTTTAAGGTAAGTGGATGCAAACTATTTATTTGAGCTACATTTAAATAAAAACAAATTTTGCTGAAAGTTAGTCAACTAAATTAGTTTATTTAAATGTAGCTAAAATGCATTGATTGCAAACACTTACCTTAACATTTTTTAGTAAGTTCAATGAATCATTTTTTTTTTCAGTGCATATAGCTACATTTTTTTTTCAATTTATTCTCATTAGATTTTCTCATTTTAATTTATAGTAATTTTACTCACAATATTAAATCGCTGCATTTTTTATTCTAATATAAAGGCGTATATAAAGGCATTAAAGCAATGCATCACCTTGCGATATAATGATATAAAAAGAAGGTTTTGACGGTTTTTGGCTGATGTGAATAACCTCAGACGCCAGGTGCTCGTAGAGTTGAAGTCTGATGTGTTTGTCTCCTCTCTCAGGTTCTGGAGGAAGAACTGAACCTGAGGAAGAAAGAGCAGGAGCTTTTCTTCAAGATGAGTGATGATTCCCAGTGTCAGAACATCGGCTCACCAAACAAACTCACGAAGTTCCTCCCGTACGTCGATTCGTCCACCACATGAGCCAAGCATGAGAAACTGAAATCACATCACGCTGAAGCCAACGAAACATTCATCTAATACTGAGAGCACCGACCATCACAGCGTCTCTTTACAGAGCACTCGCCTGAAACCACATTCAGCTTCATTCATTTAATAGTGACCAACAGAGATGAAAGTGTACTGATGCATTCATTTAAACGCAGGGATTTTATACTGGAGAGTCAGAAAAGCTGAACTGCGTCGTTTCTTTAAAAGCTACGGTTGTCATTTTATCTTTAAGTTAGCGAAAATTGCATTGCCAAATATATTGCACAAACCTTGCATATTCTTATATATTTGTATTTCTTCTATGATCATTTAATATATATATATATATACAAAGTTGCAACTTATCACTTTTATAACCAGTTTCCTTGTACAAATGTTTAAATGCTGAAAAAAGGAATTTCTGTTGTATTTTTTTTGAACTGCTGCACAAGTTCTTCTTTACTAAAGTGAAAAAGCGTATATTTTAATTGGTACATTAAGTTATTTTACCGAATGTTTTTGTCATTTTATGTTTTAGACCGCAACTAATTTGCCACTTTTATTATTCTGCAATGTTCACCAAAATGTCAGTGGCACATTTACTGTAAATGCATCACACCGGATGAGACGAGAGCGACGAGACCCGCGGCGCCAAAGTTCACGGCTTCAGAAATGTGCCTTTTACGCATGTTTTCTTGAGTTTATTGTTGATCATTTGTTATATGTTGCTGTCTAAAGCACTGCCACCTAACCAAAGTGCAATATGTTGCTGTGTTCTGATTTTATACGTTATTTTACAACAACTTCCATTCTTTAGCCATTTGAAGGATTTCTATTTTCAAAACCAATACCTGAAGCCTGAAGGTACGAGGATGTCTGTGAAGCTCAATGTTGATTCGTGTGTAACCAAAGGTTCAAGTGTGGACGATGTACTAAAGTGTTGTCCTACCAGAGTATCTATAATAAATGAGATGTTTATTATTCATCCTTAGTTCTTTTGGTTTTGATCATTTTCTCTGAGGACTTCGCATTAGAAGTAACTTTTTATGAAATAGTTAAAGTAAAGATCAACATCCAAAAGCATGAACATATGAATAATATTTGAAAAGCTGTAATTAATGTATACAGTATATTCACGGTTTTATGAAAATATTAAATGCAATTAGAAAATAAAATGTTTGATATAATAGTTATTTCCCCCATTATTTTATTTTTGTTATGTGTTTTTGTAAAGCGCTTTTTTTTTTTATTCAATACTGTTTTTATCTGTTTATTTAATATTATGTTACTTAGTGTGATTTTTGATCAGTTGTATTAAAACCGTTTAGGGTCAGTTTGAGCCACATACATCATCATCATCAATGAATTCCTCATTTAAATATCCCCAGGTTTACATTTCCGAAATCAGGTCATATTGTGGCTGCGGTGTCAGAGTCCCTCAATATTACTTACAGAAGCTTTTTTATAAAACTCTATGACCCTCGCACACGGCTGTGATTCATCTGAAACCACAAAGAAAACTCTTCGTCATGTTATATTACTCATGAAAAATAAATACAATTACTCAAAAGTCTGCACACGCACAAATCCACCCTTTCTGAGCTCTGCTGGCCATTCATAACTACTCAACAAAAACAACCAATATGACTCTGGAACTTAAGCATGTATTCATAACTTCATATTTGATCCTGCTTTTTAACCAAATATCAGTATTTAGAAACTTTTGTTTTCAGATGCATCAGTGGCGTAGGCAGAATTTTATTTTTGATCAGGCCTGGGCAAAAGGGATTAACGGACAAGTTGGACTCAATGTTCAGGTCATTTCAATCTTCTTTTCTTTGATCCTGTTGAGGATTGTGACCCTGGAGCACAAAAGCAGTCATAAGTAGCACAGGTATATTTGTACCCATAGCTACATTGTATGGTCAAATGATTTTCTTTTATGCCAAAAATCATTAAGATATTACAGTTTCTCTCAATCGATTTGGCACTTTTCTCTAATGCAGTGTACTTGTTCTCAAAACAATTAGCACAGCCATCCAAACAAAAAATTATCTTAAACAAAAAAATTGCAGTGCTCCATTTTGCAGTAGTATTTATTAAAAGTAAATATTAACAAAATCTATAGGTATGTTCTCTATTGATTATAAAACACATTCAGCTGTAGATGCACAAATATGCTAAAATAAATACATGTTTATTGCAATTCTTCAACAGGGACTTTTGTTTTATATATATTGTGTATATCTAAATGAAATGAAAATTGTTATCCAACACCTGCTATCACCCGTGAGAAAAAACTAATTGTCCCTTTAAACTTAATATCTGTTTGTGCCACCTTTAGCAGCAAGAACTACAAACAAACTTTCCTGATAACTACAGATGAGTCATATACAGTGGGGCAAAAAAGTATTTAGTCAGCCACCAATTGTGCCAAGTTCTCCCACTTAAAAAGAGAGAGAGGCCTGTAATTTTCATCATAAATATACCTCAACTATGAGAGACAAAACAAGAAAAAAAAATCCAGAAAATCACATAATAGGATTTTTAAAGAATAATTGGTAAATTCCTCGGTAAAATAAGTATTTGGTCACCTTCAAACAAGCAAGATTTCTGGCTCTCATAGACCTGTAACTTCTTCTTTAAGAGGTTCCTCTGTCCTCCACTGGTTACCTGTGTTAATGGCATCTGTTTGAACTCGTTGTCAGTATTAAAGACACCTGTCCACAACCTCAAACAGTCACACTCCAAACTCAAGTTTGGCCAAGACCAAAGAGCTGTCAAAGGCCACCAGAAACAAAATTGTAGACCTGCACCAGGCTGGAAGACTGAATCTGCAATAGGTAAGCAGCTTGGTGTGAAGAAATCAAATGTGGGAGCAATTATTAGAAAATGGAAGTAATACAAGACCACTGATAATCTCCCTCGTTCTGGGGCTCCACGCAAGATCTCACCCGTGGGGTCAAAATGATCACAAGAACTGTGAGCAAAAATCCCAGAACACACAGGGGGACCTAGTGAATGACCAGCAGAGAGCTGGGACCAAAGTAACAAAGGTTACCATCAGAAACACACTGCGCCGCCAGGGACTCAAATCCTTCAGTGCCAGACGGGGTCCCCTGCTTAAGCCAGTACATGTCCAGGCCCGTCTGATGTTTGCTAGAGAGCATTTGGATGATCAAGAAGAGGATTGGGAGAATGTCATATGTCAGATGAAACCAAAATAGAACTTTGTGGTAAAAACTCAACTTGTCATGTTTAGAGGAGAAAGAATGCTGAGTTACATCCAAAGAACACCATACCTACTGTAAAGCATGGGGGAAACATCATGCTTTGGGACTGTTTTTCTGCAAAGGGACCAGGACGGACTGATCCGTGTAAACGATTAGAATGAATGGGGCAATGTATTGTGAGATTTTGAGTGAAAACCTCCTTACATCAGCAAGGGCATTGAAGATGAAAATGTGGCTGGGTCTTTCAGCATGAAAATGATCCCAAACACACCGCCCGGGCAACGAAAGAGTGGCTTCGTAAGAAGCATTTCAAGATCCTGGAGTGGCCTAGCCAGTCTCCAGATCTCAACCCATAGAAAATCTTTGGAGGGAGTCCGAAAGAAAATCCGTGTTGCCCAGCGACAGCCCAAAAACATTACTGCTCTAGAGGAGATCTGCATGGAGGAATGGGCCAAAATACCAGCAACAGGGTGTGAAAACCTTGTGAAGACTTACAGAAAACGTTTGACCTATGTCATTGCCAACAAAGGGTATATAACAAAGTATTGAGATGAAATTTTGTTATTGACCAAATACTTATTTTCCACCATAATTTGCAAATAAATTCTTTAAAAATCCTACAATGTGATTTTCTGGATTTTTTTTTCTCATTTTTTCTCTCATAGTTGAGGTATAACTATGATGAAAATTACAGGCCTATCTCATCTTTTTAAGTGGGAGAACTTGCCCAATTGGTGGCTGACTAAATACTTTTTTCCCCCCTGTACATCACATCATCCATACACAAACATACATCATACATACATGCACACGCACGCACATAAACACACACACACGCACACATACCATACGTACACATACATACATACATACACAAACACACACACACACACACACGCACATGCACGCATGCACACAAACACATACATACACAAACACACACACACAAACATACATACATGCATACACACAAACATACATGCATACACATAAACATACATATAAACATACACGCATACACAAACATACACACAAACACACATACATACACACGCACGCACACATACACACATAAACATACATACATACATGCATACATACACACACACACACACAATACACACATACACAACATAAACACACACACACACACTCATACATACACACTCATACATTACACACTTATACATACACACACACACTCACACACACACACAAACATACATGCATACATACATACAAACACACACATACGCATAAAACACATACATACGCATAACAGAGATACACACACAGACATATAAACATAATGCATACATACACAAACATACATGCGCACACAAACACACACACACAGTACATTACATACATAAAACAAACACTCTGAATACTACACATGGAGTTTATGGATATACACCACACACACACAATAATATATTTATATATATATGACTTAACTGGTGAAAATACTAGTGTTCTAATAATTTTGGCCACAACTGTATATACACACGTGTGTGTTTGCTGTATACATGAATTATCCTGAATTACTGATCTTGTCTTTCATTTACATCTGGAAGAGAATTTCATTGCATTTTATCTCTACCTCATATTTTCTGTGCTTGCATCATAGGAGTAAACAAAAGTAAGAAGGTTGAATCCATGTTTGAAAAACTCCTGTCTCAACATCTCCACAGGCCTCTTCCTTTGAGGCTGGTGATGTTGTTCTGTCCCATATCAATGCTGCTGTTCCATTAAAAATAATCTTGATTGTCCACCTGAATGATCTCAAACTTAAATTCTGAAAATGTTTTGGACATTTACAGTAAGTAACATAAGTTGTCCCAGGAGGACTAAGAATCTGTACTATCACTATTGCAACGAAACTGAGTGTTAGGCCCATTTCTTACGCTGGGACCCTGTTGTTCCCTTTAGAAATGTGTGATCCCCTTCTAGCAGGATCCCATTTCTGATGTCCCATTTGCGATCTATCTGCTCCCCGGACATGGCTGTGCTCCCCTCACTGCAGGAGGGTCCCCTTGAGCTCGCCGGTCCTGGGCCGACTGGGTGAGTCCTCCTCGCGACTTGAGAGTTAGCTCCTCTGACCCTGGGCTATTGATCGCTTTGGTCGAGCTGGGTTCCTCTTTCTCTTCACTAGGGGTTGAACCCTCCACTCTTGAGCTCCGTGGCAGTGACATCAGGTAGTTGGGCTGCTTGCTGCTTCCCTGATATGCTGCCCCAATTTGGGTCAAGCTAGGCAGTGTTCTCCTCACCTCAGAGGGTTGCCTTTGAGCCTGACGCTCCCGACTGAGCATTTGTGGACCTCTCTCATCGAGTCCTCTGCTCGATTGAGCTCCATTGAGTAGCGGCCTCAGGTTGTTAGGCCTCTCTCCACCTCCCTGTTGAGCCGCTCTCCTTGTGAGTCGAGCTTAGCAGTGCCCTTGTGGGTTTCATGAGCACACCCATCTCGATCTGAGCATTCAGGGTCCCCCTTCTATTTTTGAAGTTCCTCCTTTTGAGCTCTGGATAGCAATCATGCCAGGCGGCTGGACCATCTCCTGCCTCCCTGGTGGTTGCTTGTTAAGTGAGCTAGCTGTGCTCCCCTCACCAAGCAAGGGTCTCTTGCAAGCGTGCCGCTCCCTATCTGGGCATCTGTGAGCAGATGCTTCGGATTCTGTTCTGTGAGCGTACCACAGTCACGTAGGGCCCCTAGGCTGGATTAATACAGCCTCGGTTACCCCTTAATCAACGATGTTTCTAAATCCATGCTATGGCAAGTGCACACGCTGAGCTTTTGTGCACTTTCTAAAATCCACATTGTGGTAAATGTGCACGCTAAGACTCTGCGCACTTTCTGAAATCCTGTTTGGTAAGGGTTACGCGCGGTCAGCCTAATTCTCTTTCTCTGAGTTGGTTTAGGCCACGGTTCTCGCCTTGGACTCCACTCAACTTATGTATCTCTGTTGATACATTTCTGAGCAGGGTGTTGCTACCAAAGATCTGTCGAGTCAGTTCTTTGAGCAGGTTTATTCAGAACCGGTGGTAGCCCCCCTGGGTGGCAGGCCAGGGTCAGGGTATTCCCCTAAAGAAATCTCTTTCTTCTGATTTCAAGCCTTGAGCTCTACCCTAGGCTTGGGCTTCCTAGCCCAGCCCTTAACAGGTAAGTTCTTTTAGGGTATGCAGCTCAGGCCCTTGGATATGTTGGATAATGTCACTGACAGCCATCAAGGCATCCTAGGGGCAACTCCCATGGCTATGGTAGAGTTGGTACTTAGTACTCACCGTAGTTTCTGGCATGCACTCCCCTCAGCATGGCGGCGTGGGTATACCGTTCCCCATAGCGACCCTAGAGGATGCAGTTTGAAGTTCCCTCGGAAGGGAACGTCTCGTGTTACATATGTAGCCATGGTTCCCTGAGAAGGGAACGAGACACCGTGTCCTCTAGGTCCCTTGCCATGCTTCGGACATAAGCTTCAGACGAAGCGGATGACGTGTTCTCCCGGCGCCCTTTTACACTGTGGTCGCGCCGGGTGATGACGTCACGGGCTGTCGCTGACCAATGTCATTGTCGTATTTAGATGCATGCTTCAGACACTGGTCACGCTTAAGCGTTTACCCATGAGCGATTCTCGATGCAGCGTCTCGTTCCCTCGGGAACCATGGTTACATACATAACCAGAGACATTTCCTTTAAATGGAGCCATAACATTGTAAAAACAGTTCACTAGTTTACAAAGCACATTAAATTATATTCAATAACATTTAATAAACCAAAGATGTGAGGCACTCCTTTTTCTGCCTTCATTAAACACTTCGTAAGTCTTGTTACCTACATGTAAAATTGTATCATCCGAACATCACAGAAAAATAATGGGAAAGTTATCTTGGTTTTCCATTTAAAAATATGGAGGTCCAAGTAAACACATCAACTTAAGACAATGCAGACTAAAGTTTAGCTACATCATTTGATATTACTAATTATAGTAACTGAGTAACTAACCTTTCTAAAGACTAGAGACTGTAGTCTATATATTAATCGCCATTATTTTAGCATTTCATTCCCACTTGTTGATACTGCAAGAAATATATCTGTATATCATTTTGAGGGAAAACATACATCTATAAAACACAAATAATGTGTTCAGCTCTCCTTTATTGCTTACTTTTAGGAAAGTGGTCTCTTGCAAGGTGAACAACATTTGGGGGAGTTTGAAACCCCTGCCTTCTGAACTTCAGTTATATTTCTTTCTGTTTTGGCATTAAAAATTATGTTTCCATAAATTCTATAAGGAAATAAATGAACCAGAAACCTCAAGAAAGACAATTGTATAAATGGCGGACAAAAAAAGTGTACTGCTGATAACTCACTTACAGTTTAATACCAGTATAAATGGAATTGCTCAAAATAATAATAATAAAAACATTTTGACTATTTGAAATGTTTATTTGATTTACATTAAGACAAAGTTGAAAGTCAAACTTGAAATACTAAGGACAAAACATCACAGAAATGCTTAAACAATACAAACAAACAGGTTACCCATGTCACCTTGCCTTTGTTCCTTTTTCATCTGGTTTGAGTCTCAACATATTTTGGTATATGCAGAATTAAACTTTTCTTTGACTTCTTTGTTTTTCTCATTATTTTCTGCAAAAAACTTCTTAATTCAGAAACAACTTCTTATCTTTCAAATCAGGATTGATTTGTTGTGAATATTCATAGAGGAGTGCTTTTTGAATGCATTCATAGAATGGAGTGGACATAGAGCAAAATGAGATATTCAGTGCTCGGTATTGTAGGTGAGGGAGTTTTACATGTTTTGATAATAAGAATGGAACTAAAACAAAAAAAAAGAAGATATTTGTAAATAATAAAGACATTTCATGTAGTGTTAAATAAACCCGTTATAGTTGTTGCAACGTCAAGAGACTGTTAAAACATTTGCCTGTTTGTAAACTCTTAGTGTTGTTTTCCTTTGTGTCAGGTGATATGATTGAATATCGTGATTGTCCTGGTTTCTTCGCGTTTTTTGGGTGCTAATTTTAACTGGTCTATCAAAAGTGTATTTTGTTTATAATGTGTGCTTGATTGGATGTTGGGTAGTTGGTTGAGGTACTGTATGTTGTTTTTTGGTATGAAAGGGTGGGTGTTTGTTCGTGGAGTGTTTATTTGAAGAAGTGGTTGGTGCCGCCCCGTGCCCCAAGAGATTAATTTATGTGAAATCGCAAATAAACTTGAATAGTCCGATGTGGCTCCCAAACGTCGAAACCCCCCCGCGCCGCCCCCCCCCCTCGCACCCGGCAGCGGCTGTTCTGTAAACCTTAAGGCCATGTGTTTGTTTCCGGTTTCTCCTCGTTCTGCACTTTCCCTTTACTCATCAGTTCCGCAGTGCAGACTTCTACGCAAAGTCTATTAAAAAAGTGCAGACTGAAACAACAACAAAGTAGATAAATAACCAACATGATTTGTAGAGTCTTGTAGTGTTAGAACAAGAAAGCAGAACAATTTTTGTAAACTAAAAGCTTCAAAATGGAAATCTAGCATTAGGAAGCTGGTTTAACAAGTACTCCAGGCTATGCCATGTAAGCTCAAGCCTGCTACTTATACGGATTCATAGTATGCGTAATATTGAATTTCGAATCTGCTGATAGACACTGCTCAGACATCACGTTTTGCATAATCTACGGCAAAAGCACAGAGCGCTTTGCATATTATACTGAGGCACAATATCATGGAGGCTGCGAAAAGTCATTTATATATTGCTAGTCACTTAAACCTTTAGCGATACATATAAGGTTTGATTAATATAAGAATAGGCAAGAGCCTTGATGTTCAGTGCTAACATATGAAAGCACACATGGTTTTCCCCAAAAGGGAAAAGAGTTGCAAGAAAACAAATTATTATGGCCTGTTTGAACTTGCAAAGGATGGAATGTCATTTAAAAAAAAGGTACCCATAAATAAAGGATGTTAATTAAATAAGTTTTCTTTAGGCAGCTGTGTCAAGAGTACCTAAGGTTTCTTGGCCAGGTAATTGGAAGGGAACCAGCCCTCCATCACTGGCCCATCGCTCACATTTTTACAAAACCACCAGCCGCCGTTACTTCTCTCCAGAACTTCGAAAACAGCACCCTCTTTAAAGCCAGGCGTCTGCTCGTCCCCTTCAAAGTCAGCCACAGCTAAGAACAGCTCCTCCTTGGCCGGATCCTTGATAAGAGGTGGGAGTTTGTCTCTCGGAGGCCCTGGTTTTTCTGTCTTAATGAGGGGCTTTGGTGGCACAGGTACTTTGGCCTTGGGTTCTTCCTTCTTGTCTTTTGGTTTCGTTTTGGGCGGCGGGGGTCTGCTCTGAGGAGGGACGGCCGGCTTGACCTCTGGCAAGTCTTTTTGGGGAGCTCTGGTGTCTGTAGAACTGGCTGGCTCAGAACTCTTCTTTGGTGGAGGAGGCCTTCTAGGTGCCACAGAAGGCCTCTGGGGAGGTTCTTTTGGTGCTGTTGTTGGTGGTGGTTTAGTTGTTTCTGATGGGTCATGGCCGTTTTGTTGTTTATTGTGGGATTTTGACTCTTCGTTTGTTCTGCCATTATTTGGGGGAGTATCACTCTGCTGGTTGGGATCACTCAAGTTGCTGCTGAGCTCTGGAGGTTTAGATGGACGAAGCTTACTCCGAAGGTTTGTGATGTCCAGCTCATTCTTGGCCACTGGCTCTGGTTTGGCCGCAGGGGCGGGCTTTGGTCTGACCACTGGTTTCGGCTTGAGGAACGGAGCTGGGCTGGCCGAATCCGGCTTGTCTTCTTGCGAATCTGCTTTGGGTTTGGGAGGCTTGGCCACATGCTTAAGGTTGAACTTTTTCACCTCCTTGGCGGAGATGTTGTGGCCACACTCCAAGCCCATCTCATTGCGCAGGTAGAGCTGCTTGTTCTTCTCCTCCTTCTTTATCTCTGGGGGTTTGTCTGGCTTGAGAGGAGCTGCTTTTGGAGTCACCAATGGGACGATGACTCCTGGGGCTGGTGGTTTGGGTGGGAGAGGTTTAGGAAGGTCTGCTTTGGGCTTGTCCTCCAGTTCCAGGCTCTTGTTGATGGATTCTCTCCTTGGCGGTAAAGCTGGCTTCTCTTCAGCCGTGGGTGAGGATGGAGGAGGAGGTAAGGGCGCTGAAAAATGGGAGCTGCCTTTAACTGCACTGGGCTTCCATTCTCTCAGCTTGGAACGGGTGGAGAAATCAGAGTTGGATGAAGGTTCGTCTGGTAGAGGTTTGGACCAACATTTCTCAGAGTTGGCATTATTGCTTGAGGGATCATCAAGCTTCGGTTGATCCATCTCACCAGGAATCGGGGCCAAAAAGTTAGGCCTAGAGGCATTGTTGGTTTTCTTGTATTTATCAATGAATGTGACTGGAGCCCAGCCTTCTTTATCATCAATCTGAATGTACCACCAGCCACTAGAGTTCTTCTCAATGACCTGAGAGTACAAGATGCGAGGTAAATGCCAAGATGCATGTGGAATATCCAGATGTGTTCATTTGAGAACTAGTCAAAAATGAAAGCCGACGCTTTGTCTGCTGTTATACTCACTTCAACTTTCACTCCTGCCTGAAAGCTAATGCCATCTGGGATGGTCGTCTGAAAGTCAGCTATAGTGTAATACTCCTCCTCTACTTGTGGGGGCACTGGAGGTTTAGGCAGATTCACTCCTCGTGGCTAGAATAAGAGACAGGCCAAGAGTTAGGATGCCAAAATCATGGGTGCTTCTCAATCCTAAAATTGTTGCTTCCTCGTTTCCTCGCTCCTCTATCCTCCAACCAATCAAACTCAGTCATCTTGAATGGCATTTCAACTCTATAAATCAGGGGTTCTCAACTCTGGCTCAAGGTCAACTTTCCTGCAGAGTTTAGCTCCAACCCTAATCAAACACACCTGAACAAACTAATCAAGGTCTTCAGGATTACTAGAAAGTTACTGGCAGGTGAGTTTGATAAAGTTTGGAGCCAAACTCCACAGAAAAGTACTGGACCAAATAAAAGTGAAGCACATCCCTGTAGAACCTTGAAGAAAGAATTAGAAATATTTGAGATGCAATTGCAAATGATCACCCTTACTATTGTAAGATCCCGGCGTGGTGGAGGTCTCTGTCGCGCTCCTGCTTCTGCAGAAGAGAAGAGGGGAGAATTTAGAGGGCCACAATCTTTATTTATTGCTGGATACCCTTCCTGATGCAACCCAGCACTGAGAGTGCACTACAATCAAGCATGTAAATGGGGCTAATCAGGCCTTTATATTTTTGAATGAGACAACTAGGGATGCATTAGTATTATTTTTACCTCAGCTTCACTTTGGTGCCCTGATAGCTTTTTGGAGAAATATTTAGCAATAATGACAGCATATTTGAGGAATCTTTAGTTTATTAAGCAGAGCCTAAAATTAAAACTCGCCAAGCACCAAATGCGAGTAAAAATTGTTGTTGGCGAGTGTATTAAACTGTCAATCACCAGTTGGCCAGTAACATTTTTATGAATTCCAATGCAATGTTTACAGCGATAACTGAGGAAACACCGTATCACTGCTGTTCCAAAAGCGCCACCTACTGTCAGGGAGTAAATTTGCGTTCTCATGCAGCCCGCCTGCTATGCCACATAATTTCACAAAGCTAAATTCAGACCTTAAAAACTTCTCATTTTTTAGATTACAATGAAACAAATTTTTGCTTACTGCGCTTGCTTTCTGAAAATGGTGAAAATCGGTCGCGCTGGTTCTCCTTGTTTTCCTTGTTGGCATTCTGCTGTTTGCAAGCCACATCTAGGTCATTAGTGCTGGCATGACCTGGAGCGCCAGCAGCCATCTTCTGACTGAGGATATCAGCCTTCTTCAGATAGGACGCCGGGGCCCAGCCCTCTTTTCCTTGGTATCTATGGGGGTAAAAGGGAGAATGTTCCAAGAAAATACCTGTTAAGTATTTTTCTGAGGACATTTGCATTTGATTTTACCTGATCTTCCACCAGCCTTCCAAGTTTTTCTGAATGACCTCAACAGTCATGCCTCTCTCCAAATCGATTTCATCTTGATCGCGTGCAGAGTATGGATAGATCGCAGTGTACTTTTCCTCTGAAGATACGAAAGGGATATTTGAAAAATTAAAAGTGCCGTTCATGAATAACATCCAACCACTACAGCCCATTTACCACTTACGTTTTCTTTGGAAAACGCACAAAGTATACAAATATAATAATGGAACTAAAGCTCGACAACCAGAAAGTGTCTAATTGCTTGAAAAAAATAAAAATAAAAGAC
Source organism: Sinocyclocheilus anophthalmus (assembly GCA_018155175.1). Classification (NCBI taxonomy): domain Eukaryota; kingdom Metazoa; phylum Chordata; class Actinopteri; order Cypriniformes; family Cyprinidae; genus Sinocyclocheilus; species Sinocyclocheilus anophthalmus. The sequence continues at coordinate 56,619 of JADLZN010010543.1, forward strand.
ATCCATAAATTTATTTAGAAGATTCTCTGAGCTTATAATGCTTTCATTGTTTTGACAAAATAGTTGAAAACATGCAGTGGTAAATTTGATGTAGTTTAACGTTTTTCACTTTACTTTTATTTTACAGTAATTGGCTGCTTGTAATCTGCATTTTCTCTTTCTGTTTTGAGTTTTCTGATGAATAGCAGATGAAGGAGGGGTGGGGCGGATCTGATCAGACACTCAAAGTATTGACAGCATAAGCACATCTGCTGGGCAGACTGATTGTTTTCACATGCTACCAACAAAATCACAATCTAAACATGGCATGAGCACACCAAGTTTGATAGTTCAAATTCTTACCTCTAATCATAGATTCAGTTCTATGCCAGATAAAAACTTTAGTTTGAACAATATTTATGTATTTATTTATCCACAGCTTTTCATACTTACTTTCTATCTGTGATCTCATATATTTTGGTCGTACTGTACAAAACAGAACAAAATAAACGCAGAGTGAAACTGTGTGAATGTATGGGTCATTCCGATTTATTTCTGATATAATTAACATACTGTAATACTAGAGTCAACAAACTATATGATAAAAGCTATTAATTTGAGCTACATGTCAAAAGTTTAATATTTGACCTTAAGTATATGAACATCCCCTAACATGTATGAGCAAAAGTAATATTACGTATTGAGTAATATTATTTCATGAATATTATTAATGAACGTTATTATGAAGCGTAACCCAAATCCGTTCTGTGAATGTCCTTGCGTGATCACAACAAACTGGTGATTTAAACCAGTAAATTGAAACAAACTGTCCAAAAGAATCAGTTCGCAGAAAATAATAGGATTTCCCCATTTGCCCGAGGCTCTGGATTACAGGTAATAATGTTGTAAATAATGTTCAGTTTCTTGCACAGACTGATTGTTTCGCTTCGTAAGACCTCAATATATGGTCAGTTACAGTAATCATTTTATATCGTTCGGGTAATTAATTTTGTGTTGCCTGTATGTTTTTACTTTTCTCAAAGATCGATCCGCTGTATCACCTGACCTCTGATTTTATGAATCACTAAGGACCACTGATTTAGCTAAAAATGTTCTTTACTGTTCTACTAAAGAAAGTCACCTACATCTAGGATGGCCAGAGGGTGAGTAAATTAACAGCAACTGTGTCATTTCTTGGGTAAACTATCCATTTAGTTTGTATTTAATGTGTGTTGTGTGTTGAGCATTTTATATTCACAGCATTTTCATGACAAGTCATGCATCACAACAGTCTAAGTCAGAGACCATTATTTTTTTTTTTGTATTTCTCCACAGCTTTTCCTACTTACTTCCTATCTGTTACCTCATATATTTTGGTTGTACTTTACAAAACGGAATGAAATAGTCACAGAGTGAAACTGTGAATATATGGGCCATTCAAATTTATTTCTGATATGATTAACATAAACAGACTCACAAGCATATGTGAACACCTGACACCGAAACCAGTCATAAGGATCAAATAAGCTTTCCATTGATGTATGGTTTGTTAGGTTAGGACAATATTTGGCCGAGATACAACTATTTGAAAATTAAAAAAATGGGAAATTTAAATTTAAATTTGTTCAAATGAAGTTCTTAGCAATGCATATTACTAATCAAAAATTAAGTTTTTATATATTTATGGTAGGAAATTTACAAAATATCTTCATGGAACATGATCTTTACTTAATATCCTCATGATTTTTGGCATAAAAGAAAAATTTATAATTTTTACCTTACAATGTTTTTTATCATATGATATAATGTATCAGTTTGAGTTACATGTTGAAGTTTAATATTAGGACATAAGGAAATGGACATCCCCTAACATGTTTGGGCAAAAGTACGATTTTTGTTTGAGAAATATTGCAATATTATTTCACGAATATTATTAATGAAAGTTATTATAAAGTGTTACCCAAGTCCTTTTTTGGAAACTGGGTTGAGTCATTTAGTACTGCATTGCAGTTTACAGCCCACCGGGTGCAGCAAATAAAACAGTTTTTCTTCGGTAGAACAGTAGAAGTAGATTTTTAGCTGAAATCAAGTCAAATTAAGTCAATGCCTACCTGTCTTTGAGAACAAAAAAAATATTAAGCATATTAAGGAACACAAAATGAATCCCTGTGGCTCCTGATGATATATTCAGGTCTTATGAAGCAAAACGATTGGTCTGTGCAAGAAACTAAACATTATTTACATTAAATCCATGAATCACCAAGGAGCTCGGTTTTAACTAAAAATGTATTGTTCTACTTAAGAAAAGTCATCTACATCTTAACAGCAAATGTTCATTTTTGGGTGAACAATCCCTTTAATCTGTTTAAATTGTGATTGTGTTTGACAGTATATTTAAAGAGATTTCATGATCAGTCATGCATCAGTCAACACCATATAATTCACAGGGGAATTTCATGTGCTTCGGCAATTCCTCTAGCAAACCAGAAATTAAAAGTAAAATGAAAGTATTGTTTAAAAAAAATGGCACCAGTGTTACAATTCCCCGATTCGTGCTGTGGTCAGTTGTACAAGACTTACAGGTTGCAGCGCATGCACCGCATGCAGGGGTCACACATGCATGCGTCACAATAGAGTGATAAAGTGCTGTGCTCTCCACCTTGGCCAAAGCCTGTGCTGAACAGATCCCCTAAAGTACGCCGGCGACCAACGTGCCTCGGCAGTGACCAGAATCTCCGGCACACTCCAGCAGAGAGCAAGCAGACACATGTGAAAACCTTCAGGTCACGACTCTTCATACTGGATATGCTGGCCTACCAAATATCTACTCTTTGCCATGTAGTGCAGAACTGACCTAAAGACTGCACTCGCATTTGAAGAACTGAGAATAACTGTAACCTTCTCAACTTTCTTTCTAAGTAACATCGGAGTAAGACTGTCTTTCTAAAACCTCTGGTGAAGTGTGCAATTTTTGTGCTACTAAACAGAACCACAAAAACAAGCTTATTTGTACTTATGTGATGCTAGGGTGCTGTCAGGCTGTTAAAATGTTCTGCATGGTTCTCCGCCTGGTGTTTTCAGCCAATTGACTCTTCAAGTCTTTGCGGCTCAACAAGGTTCACCGTATATTTTTCACCCAAAAATGTCAGATTTCTCATAATTTCTAAATATAATGCAAGTGTACAGGACATACTGATTTTCTGAGCTTATTAGCAGATATTTGTTCCACTTTCAATCATAAACTCACTTTCATTTTGATCAGTTTCACAGAAAACAAGACTTATCTCATTGCTTCTCAAGTCAATGCATCTTGATTTAATAATCTTTACACATTTTGTTAATCCAGACGTCATACGAGGGAGAACATCACTCTTTGCAGTGTGATCAGAAGGTACAGTAAAAGCTAATGTCCCATATATTCTTATTGGTTATCTGCTAAAAGAAACTCATGGAATATGTTGGAAGTTGTATTTCCAAACTTTGAAGCGCCGCTAATGGGAGAAATCTTGTGAAAGTGCCACAAAAATTTTAAACTCTTGACAACCCATGAATAACGTACTTCTAGTTGTCATTCTGATAGTTTCTGGATATTAAACTAGGAATTAGCATTCAAAAATATTACACACTTCACCTGTCGAGATCACTCACATCTAAATAAAACGGAGGTTTTGGTTTGTTCAGACTTGATCCAGTAGATCTCTAATGATTGAACATTTGACAGAGGATCAGACCCTACCTTCTTCTGCCGGGAGTGAGAAATCATCAGGGTCATCCTGAGCCTCCAGACATGTGGCTGGTACCCAACCCTGAGCATCCTCCGTGCTGACAAACCACCAACCTGGCAAACCAGAGGGTGAGTAATGATGACAGAACATTCCTTTTAGGCTGAGCAATTAATTTAACAGCACTTAACCATGACTGAACCGCCGCTGAGCTCCCTGAGGTCTGGGCCTCATATTTTTCCCAAGGTATATACTCTATATAATACAAAATGTGAAAGAATTGCTTAATATTAACTCTACTTTGGTGCTTGTCAGTGTCAAACTGTTTGAGATGAACAATCAAATCAAAGTAGGCGGGCCTTACTGCTCAGAGGCTGCTTCAGTTGATGGCCATAAAGCAACTGAACTTAACATTTAATATATTATAGATAATGCATGATGTAATGTAAACATTAAACAACTGACATATACTGTATAAACAAGGATGCAAACTAACCTTTGTCTAATTTCGTCTATAGGCTATGATTTATGTGATTTGCGTAATTGGTAATTGTCAATATGATGAGAGAAGAAACATTAACAGAGCTGTTTTTGCACATAATATGAATTAAATTAATAAACGAATAATTAGCTTTCCTGGAAGCCTTCAATTCAATCGCAAAATGATTCATAAAACATATACATAAAATATAAGTTGACTGACAGATGAAAATAAAAAGCACTGGGACTTTTCACCATTTGCATGTCTCCGCTTGTCTGTGTTTGCATGTGACTTCAATGCAACTTGCATCATTTCGCCAGTAGGTGGCGACAAAAGACTGTCTTTACGAGTGAGCAATTAAAAAAATAAATAAAGGGTAATTGCAGCTTTTTCGCTCACAATTCTGTTTTTCCTCAGAACTGCGAGTTTATATCTCACAATTCTGACTTTATAACATGCAGTTGTGAGTCAAGTGAGAATCGTAAGATATCAACTCCCAATTGTAAGAAAATTTGTCTTTTTTCCCCTCAGAATTGGACTTACTTGCCATTTATGAGTTTAAATCTCACAATTCTAAGAAAAAAAAAGTCAGAATTGTGTGAAAAAAGTCAGAATTGCACCGTTTATATCCTGCACTTCTGACTTTATATACGCCGCTGACTTAACCGGTTTGGATGAATGAACTGTACGACAGACAATAACCGCGAAGGCCCTACCAGACTCGTTCTTCTCGATGACCTCCACCACCTGCCCCACGTACAGACTGATCTCAGAGCTCTCCTGCTGCTCGTAGTCGGTGACAGCCACGTACTGCTCCAGCAGCAGCGGGTCCGCTGACGACGAGTCTCCTCCTGCAGGTGTCCCAGCACCATCACGAGACAAGAAAGAAGCAAACGTGATCGGAAAAGATCAAAGCTGGAAAGCCTGAGGGTTTAGTGCTGAGAGTCTTGCAAGGAAACAAACCCACACCAAATCAGCAACACTAGAGCCCAAAACAATATCATTCACGGTGCGAAGAACACCAGTGCAGTGCATGAAGATTCGTACAAAATCATTGAAGCAGATACTGATTTGCCCATTTCTGTGAATGATTTCATGAAGTTCTCAAGAACATCTTATATGTGTATGTTTACAACTTTAAATGATAAGAGCATTTCCTTCTTGGGTGAAATATCACTTTCTCACAAACCCAAAAGACTTCATCCTCAAAAGACAAATGAAGATATTTTTGATGACACCAGAGAAACTTCCGTCCCTCCGGTGAAAGTCCATAAAAGTTCATAAAAACATCACAAAATTAATATTCAGAAGAGCTCAAATGTGACTACTTGCATGTTTGAGCTTCTGTTTACCCTATTTTATGAGCACTGTGCATATGCATAGGTCAATGTTTATACGAGAATACATTTTTTAAGGTAAAGTGACCGTGTCTCTTCGGGAAGACATTTTTATTAACTTTTTGAATCAGTGAAGTTTTAGTTGTGTAAACTTCAACGAAAGGCCAGAAATCTCACAGGTTTCATAAAAATAAAAAATCTTCATTTGTGGTCCAAAGATGAAGTAGATAGACTTAGTAGATAACTACTAGTCCCAGTATAATAACTTCATATGCATGACCACTGTTTGAAATTTCTCATTTTCTGTAGAATAGTAGAAAGAAAGAAGGAACAACATAAAGGTGAGTAAATGAAAATGCAATCTAAAGCATCCCGTTTACTACAGACAGAATTCCTTATTATTTTGAAACCATTCACAGATAAAAGTAATTTCTATTGAATTCAACACAAAAGCTGCACATCGTCTAAAGCATTTACAATTTTTAATGACTAAATAAATCACAGAAATTATTATAAAAATCTCCGAGCCCTGACGAACATTTTAATCACAAGGTTGAAGAGAGCACAATTAATTCATAAGAGCACAGAAAACACCAGTAATGCACTAATTTTTTTTTTTAAACATTGCAGTACTAAACAGAATCACTACTTTGCATCTCACAAAGCATGTCAAATTAGTTTTTGAATGCATGTGTGTCCAATTGGTGTAGGTGCTGCTCCCTTTTACCTTGTGAAGGAAAAGTAAGCATTAACTGCTGCTTTACTGCTAAAGCGCTGCTACTCTACAGGAACACTATAACTATTCCCATACATACTAGTTGCTAAACTATCAGCTAAAAGGTCCTCCAGTAAACCACCACCACACCGCCATGCACATCACACAGGAACAGAGCACAAAGCTTAGCCCTTGCCCACCTAAGAAACGCCGCACTTCGAGGGCTCACACACACAGAGCATGGCTAAGCAAGTATCTGTTACTACCTCTCTTTAGGAAAGAAGTCGCTCGCTCCACAATGCCTGATGAGGGAACATGAATGAGAGCAGGAGTGAGGGCGAAGGGGGGAAAGGTTCAGGTCACAAAGGAATGAAAGCATCCACAGTAAAGGGTGCAAGCTGCATGTTGTGTAGCTCAAATGAAGCATTTATGAAGTGCACGGTCAGCAGAGGGCACACTAACCAGTCAATTACTTTCTCAAATCCAACTTAGGCACACACAGAAAAATAAGGGGCCAGAATTGTACCTTTTGGGGTACAACAGCTAGTCCCTGGAGCAGTACTCTTAAAAGGACATGTGACCCTGGAGCACAAAACCAGTCATAAGGGTCATTTTTCGAAATTGAGATTTATGCATCATCTGAAAGCTGAATAAATAGCTTTCCATTGATGCATTGTTTGTTAGGATAGCACAATATTTAGCTGAGATAAAACTATTTGAAAATCTGGAATCTGAGGGTGCAAAAAAATCTAAATATTGAGAAAATCATCTTTAAAGTTGTCCAAATGAAGTTCTTAGCAATGCATATTACTAATCAAAAATTAAGTTTTGATATATATTTACGGTAGGAAACTTACAAAATATCTTCATGGAACATGATCTTTACTTAATATCCTAATGATTTTTGGCATAAAATAAAAATCAATAATTTTGACCCATACAATGTATTTTTGGCTATTGCTACAAATATCCCCCAGCGACTTAAGGCTCCAGGGTCACATATTTGTACCTTTTTTTTACCCCTAATAGGTACATATTAGTACCTTAAGGTTACGTATTACTACTCTAAGGTACTAATATGTACCTATTAGGGGTACAAAAGGTACAAATATGTCCTTTTAAGGGTACTGCTCCAGGGACAAGCTGTTGTACCCAAAAGGTAAAATTTTAAACCACTTTTTTTCTGTGTGCATGGCACTTTCTCACAAAGATCATCTCCTTACCTGATTTCTTTTTTCCACTGGGTTCCCTGTAAATGAAGATATGCAAGTTAGACATTCATGTTTATTTTTTTTCTCAATGTAAAGACTGTTTCAGAACCATGACACACTACTATTATGTGTTATTTCAGTATCATTTATTAATATTTTGAATTTGTTATTTTTTTCTTTTTCATTTTAGTTAAAGTTTTATTAATTAGTGTCATTTTTATTTTTTATTGTTTACTTGTTTTCTTGTATAGGTCATATGGGGGTTTTTGTTCTTGTTTTGTTTTTTTAGCTATTTTAGTACTTTAAATGAAAATTAGAATTTTTTGGCAACTAGCTGAAAAAAATAAGTTCAATTTCATTTCAGTTAATGTTTATTTTATTTCAAGCAAATGTTGTTATTATAATGTTGCATTTAATTATTATTATTATTATTTTAATCACACAGTATAAATTGGTGTTTATACAAGACAAGATTATTCATTTATTTATTAAATTTCAAAAATCTAATTGTTGATTTGGTGAGCTGTAAAGGCTATTGTCTCTTTATATTCGGTTTATATTAATTTATTCACACCCCCTACAATTAAATGAAGGATCATTAAGTTCTCTTAAGTGTCACTTTGACTGATTTTGAATACGTGTGTGTGTGTGTGTGTGTATTGCACAAAGTGTAAACGTACTCTTTTGGTGGGTTCAGGTCTTCAGGACGCGTCTCAAAGAACACACGAACCTCCTCGCATTGAGAAATATACACTGGCAGCTGGATCAGGGCCTGAGGGGAAAATATACACAATTACTCGCTAATATGACACATTCAGAAGTGTAAGCTTCTTACAATCTTATAATCTTCAACACAAATATAAAAAAAACATACTTTTACCACCTAAATGCTTTCTTTATACTATAGCATAGCATGCAAAAGTCACATAAAAACAGACACATTTACACTAAACAGCAACTGGAAGTCATGCATTTATTTTGTTTTTATTCTCTTTAACAAATGCATAATCACGGACGTCATGCTGTGAATCTCAATGCTGTGCTTTTCATATCAGGGCATGATATGAGGCTGTGTGTTTTACTCAGCATTGATGGCAAGCTGTTTCTGCTTCATCAACTGCACTTCACATCCAGTCCCACATCTAATAAAGCTGCATGTGCAGAAGCAGAAGATGCTTTTTGCCGTTGTATATTTTGGCAGAGGAGCTTTAATGTAATAAAGCTGAGTGCTGCTTCGGTGTCCTTCAGACGGACGTCCCTTCTGAGTTATGACGGCTGACCTGACTGGAATTTTAAAATTCTCACACTCGAACGCATCTGCTCAAGCTGCCCTTTTCTAACCCGGCTTTTAAACGGAGCCAATTTTTCACAATTGACTCGCCAATTACTCTTGCAATCGCACATTTGCCCACCGCTCAATTTTCTCAATGAAAAGGGTGTTTTGAATGGCAGAAACGATACGGGACGATGACTGGGCTAACTCTCGGCTTTTGTTTGCATGAAGATTGGATGGATATGGATCTTATTCGTGTCGGTTTCCATGGATACCACGGATTGATGCCTCCCCAGGGTTCAGTGCCTGACCTCTCCTCGCGTTTATTAGCATTCCCTGAAGACACTGCTATATGGAGGCCAATTATAGTAAATGCACTCTTATTGGGTGGGTGCATTACCTTGATTGTTTTATGTGCGTGTACGCGGGAGAGACAGAGAGAAAGAGATGAATGCTTGTCTATAACGCCACAGAAGGGCATGCACGTTCATAAAAGAACAGGTTATTGTTTCACTAATACATTATATACTGTACTATTTATATAACACCAAATTCTGCGAGTGGCATCCAGTTGTATCTTTGAAGTTTAATCCTATTATATTTGATACAAGTCTATAAATTATCAACACTTTGAAAGACTTGCCGTCTGATTGATGGTTCATACTTTTAAGCAAAAAAGTTCAACACCTTTTAGAGTAATTCTTGAGGTTGTGGTACAGAAAGTAAATGGGTAACATTTTAGATTAGGCAACACTGTTCACTGCATTACTAGCATAGTGACTGTTTATTAGTACTTATAAAGCAGATATTAATGCATGATTATATTCTAGATCCCTTAGCCCAACCCAATACCTAAACATAACTATTACAAAACAACTATCTTACTATAAATAAATTAAGAATGTATCGAGGGAAAACTCTTAATTAACCGTGAACATGTAATATAATAAGGTAACAATAACTTTTTCCCCATAATTTACTTGATTAATCATAATTAATTTTTCTTTTGAGGAACCTTTATTTGTTCATCTTTCAGTCATCATTGCATTATATTGTACTGCATTATATATGTTGCCCCCACAATAAAAACAGCTATTTGATCATAAAACTAAGCATTTAAATATCATCTTTCTATATTACTGTAAGTATAGTGTAGTATACATATTATTGGGAGATATCGAGTCACGAGTCATATCGAGTATGAGCTCCATATTTTTCTGTATGAGCCATGAAGCCAAATTTATCTCAGAAAAATCAAATTTATACTCAAGAACAAAAAACAAAAACATATTCAAATTATTTATGTACGTACGTATGTGTGTTTGTTTGTTCAATTAACTGGTCCATTTTTTCATATGTCAGGCTTTACAGGGCTAAATGGTTATTTTCATGCAAAACCAACGAAATTATTTAAAATAAATATTTTTAAACTTTTTTTTTTTTTTGCAGTCTGACTAACATGGAGATGTTGTAAATCTGAAGGCAGGTCACACATTGTATTTGTGCATAACGTGTTCACTCTTATAAATACAACTCAGATTTTCAAAAAAGCAATAGCTAATATGACTTATTTTCAAGCCAAAACAACCTCTGGAGTACTACTGGTTTCCATTTACCCAACAAAACAAATATCTTAATGGCATTTCTGACCTTTCACCTCAATTAATATAGATCTGCTCCAGCATTTAAAGAGTAAACAGGTCAGCTGATGCTTATTAACTCACTGCTGTTAATGCACATGACTGCCGTCTGTAACTGTATCAGGAGGTGGATCACGTGACCTCCACTGTCTGCATGACATCAATGACCCACCATAAATCAGCAACGCTCGCTCAGTGAAAATCAATGGCTTGAGCATCATGAAAGATCACCCTGCAGATTCTAGTCCTCTTTAGACCTCATGGATGCGTCTGTGTGAATGATACATTGAATATTATATTTTGTCTCCCTGTTATAGTGCTTTTTATTTTGAAAAGCAATAATATCTATTTTATTATACAGACTTTTGATATTATCTGGCAACTTAGCTTAATAATCAGTTAGCAACTGGACCGAAAAGATAAAGCCTGAATCCAAATATGCCTACTTTTTAAATATATAGCAGACGAAAAGCAATGTGTGAAAAGACTAGTATGTCTGAATTCATAGCGTTCAAAATCTTATTCAAATATTGTATCTACTCTATGGAAGCCAATTTCAGCCATGGGATAAAAATTGCAAGGTAATTGCAACTTCTTATCTCTGACTTTTTTATCTTTTCTCAGAATTGTGAGATATAAACTTTGCAATTGCGAGTTATAATGTCAAAATGATTTGATGTTTGTTTGTTTTGTAACACGCGATTCCAAGCACATAACCACACAATTCTGACATTGTAACACGCGATTGCAAGCATTTATCATGCAATTCAGATAAAAGTCAGACTTGTGAGTTAAAAAGTCGCAATTATCTTTTTTGGTTTTATTCAATGGTGGAAACAAGCATCCATACTACTCGGTATGCAATTTTGAATGCAACTCAAGAGAAATTTGCACATTTGTTCCTTCAGTTTGAATTATAAAGGCTATACTGAAAGTAACTGATCAAAACAAGCCACTGGAATCAGTTATTTGGGGTCCAAACGTCTGTCCAAAAGAATCACAGTGCAGTGGTTGAACTATATGTTTATATAGTTTACATATACATTTATGTTTTTGCTGTCATTCTGTATATTTAGTAGCACTAAACAGGAAACACTGTGAAACAATGAAATGATGTTATTTAAAACAAGCATTCTCAAGGAGGTGTTTGCACATCTAGTGTAGGCATCATTTCTTCTAAGCAATACGCGACAGCACTGATTCATCAGCTGATGACGACACAGCTTGTTTACAGTAGGTGTCTGGGAAGTGAGGAGGGCTTTGAATTACTGGAACTGAATTATGACTTTTAGACCTTGTTTTTGGAGAATGCTAGAGTCAAGAGAGTTGAAATGCTCCTTCACAGATCGTGACCGCTCACATAAGCACCCTCAAAAAAAAACACTTGAAGAAACATTTTGAAAAGCAGTTTCCTTTAGAAACAGCCCTTTAAAAAGTCAACAAAAGGCCATGATGTGCTGACGAAGGCTAACTCAGCGCAGCTCCAAACCCCAGCCCTAAAGCAGACATTACGCTGCCAAATGCAGATTCCTGGCTTTTTTCCCCTCTTAAACCTTCCACCAAAAGCCTGACAGTTACATAAGACGGAACAGTCTTTTATGTTAAGCAAATTCAATTCACAGCGCAGACCACCATAGAAAAACTGGCTTGAAGCAGTAGAATTTATACATGATCTCTCTGAAGTTAACCTCCTTCTGCTTCCTGCTTACCACTCTGAAAAATCTCTATGAAGTTCTTATAAAAGGTGAGTTTGCTGAATGCTAAGATGTACATTACCATTTCAAAGTTTGGAATTTATTTGTTAAGATATTGATACTTTTATTCAGCAAGGTTGCATTCAATTTATCAAAAACGATAGTAATGACTTTTTAAATGTTACAAAATATTTATATTTCAGAAAAAAAAATGCTGTTCTTGCAAACGTTTTGTTCATCGATGAATCCTGAAACATGACACTATATTGAGGCTTCCACATTTCATTCAAGCGATGCAAAACACTTTTTTTTACTTGTCTTAAGCAGCAAATCAGCATATTAGAATGATTTCGGAAGGATCATGTGACACAGAAGACTGGACTAATGACGCTGAAAATTCAGCTTTGATCACAGAAATAAATTTGACTGTACTAAAGCATAAAAATACAACATGTATTTAGGAAACAGACAAAGTTCACATAACTCGTTTCTCTGGAAAACAACAGTTATTCTGCTTTGAAATGTGCGTTCAGTGTCGGAATGTCTGTTTTTGTTTTGGTCTTGACTTTGTCCCGCCCCGCCCATTATCCAATTAGTATTATGACAGGCCAGGTTTCCAGTTGGTGGAAAACACAGCATACTGCAGCCATTGAAGCCAGCAAATGACCTGGGTCAGAAATTACAGATTCTACCCGACCTAAAAAGCCTCGGCATCCAACGGAAATGTCCAGAGGCTTATTAAAACATGGATACATCAACTCATCAGCTTACATTGTAAGGCTCGTCACCTAACTTTGTCAATTGCTCTCGTTCCTGTTGCGTTTCTTCAATCAATAACTCTTAGGTTTTTCCTCTTTTCTCTTATTATCCACTAAAAATCTCCCCATTCACTGTAGAGAAGGTCTCAAATAAAATCTTCACTTTCACATATTCAAAGTTTAGTTACGAGACGTGAATATTTATGCTGTTTGATGTCAAATCTTATACAACACCTACATATATTGCACTTACATGAGATTTGAGAGCTACAGCGGACTACTGAACCACATTTATGGTGCTTTGTGTCCTTTTCTACTGGAAAAGAGCAGCTTGGACATTCTGCTAAATTTCTCCTTTTGTGTTTAACGGAACAAAAACAGTCATAAGCACCGCGGCTGATATGAGTAAAGGATGGACAGATGTTTATTTAGGGTGACTTCTACAGCATGGGCTGTGTTTTGAAATATTGTAAATAAAAATATTGAACTGTTCATTTTGCGGTGTAAAATTGATGCTAGCGACAGGTGAGATGGTTGTTGTGTGCACGGTTTGTTTTCTAACTTACCCTACAGTACTCGTTTATGGGTTTCAGGCGTTTCATGGCCACGTCTCTGATGTGGCTTCTTCTGAAGAGAATCTTTCCTGTAAGGAAATAAAGACGACACCCTGCATTCGCCAGAATATTCATTCTCAAATTCATCAGCACTCTTTACAGGGTTTTGAAAGGCAATGTAGGGAAACTTTTGGGAATGTCCCTTCATGCTTTATAACCATTTTATCAGATGCTGGAAGACCACAAGCATGAAACTTGCCCAAACAAAAACTGTGGCCCATAAAACAATACCAAGAAATTAACACAAATGAGCCTCTTAAGTTTTATGACTCATATCCTGCTGAACTAAAACCATATACTGTGGTCCATTTTAGCTGAAAGAAGTAAAAATATAAAGTGAAACATGTGGGAAAACCACAAGACTATCCCACCCAAAGCCCCGGGTCATGGGTTGTTTAGCAACAGCACATTCCGAAAAATGAGGTTGAAAAACACCTCGGTGTGTGTGATGTGGTGCATACGTGTAAATGTGTAGGGTTAATGCCCTGTATTTGCAACAAACCCTGTTCACACTCTATTAACTGCAACATCAAGTGATCAGGAAAGACAGATAACCGTTCACACCTCGCATTAACATGTGCTTCATGTGGACCCTGTGTATGACACCACTAAGAAATGCAATTAACTGCAAAAGTGTTATGCATTATTTGTCTAATCTAAACGAATATCTCACCTGAAGCAATTATCGTTAAATTGGAATTTAAACTGATTGAAGGTCTGTTCGCACCAAGACAAATATTTGATGCAATAAGCATTTTAACTTGTGCCGTTAATGCATCTGTTCAGACAGACACTTGCATTTCTTTTAATGTAAATCTTTTAATCTCTTTCCCAGTGCCTGCGAATGAAACTAGCCAACTGAAAGTTGAAATGCAGTGCCTGTTCTTGTGCCTTTCCCATGTGCTGGGACTATGTTGTTTGGTTTCCAGTTTCCTCTGCTGGTTTTGCAGTCATTTTGTAGTTTTATTTGTGTTTGGTTACCCTTGATTGGTTACCCTTCTGCATATACACCCTTGTGTTTCATTGGGTTAATCTGTCAGTCATTGAATGTATATGAATTTACATGCTCCTGGACTTTATATCCTGGTTTCTTGTTCTGGGTTTGATTTATTACAAATTAATATTGTATATATTTTCAATTACCAGCACTTTTGACTAATTACATTTCTCTCATAAACGTTTAGTTTTGAAGTGCTGAAGAGAGAAATTTGACAAATCTTTAACTTTCTGTCTATAATAATGAAGAAAAAGGGGACTTTTTAACAATGTGAAGTTTAGAAATATTATTAATTTTAATATTTTTACATCATCCAATTTATTTGAAAAATGCCATTACCATTATACACAATATCAACAATACTCACCATTGCACATTATACTAAAATTCATGCAAAGGTTGATCAGATCTTTATTATTTATTAGAACATGATGCATTTTTAAAGCAGATGAAACTATTAGATTAGATTTTAAAGGTATTAAAATAAATATATCTTTATTAAACTAAAATTAACCCCCCCCCGTATCCAACCCCAATCACAAATGGGACACACAAGTTGTCCTCACTGAAGAATCATCCTTCTATATCTTGTTAAAAACCGCTGTCAGTATCTGTTTTGAATGGACAGATGATACAATGCAATCACTTCTTTAACGAGTGTGTTTGCAAAGCTCACTAATGGATGTTGAGTGGTGTACATGATGCTCAGCTAATTACAGGGGTTTCTGTGTAGATTGTAGACAAAGTGCTGTGTCAGTAAGTTGAGACACTGGTTAAATGGTTGTAAAGCGCTGGTATGTAAGACAACATTCAGGTGCTTGTAGACTGTCTGATCCACAAGCAAACAAACCTTCCAGGCTGCTTAATTACAGCCAGGTGTTCAGTCTAAACGAATCAACTGTAACATTCTGGACTTGCTGTAAATGATGCCAAGCTAAGTCTGTATATACACATGTAATAAAGTCAAACCATTGGAGGTCTACAATATCCGGAGAAAGCTATTTGATAGCATTTCCAATTATCTAAATGCCAGTCGCTCAGTATGTGACTTGAAATCTTTGCTCATGGTGCTTCATAGGCACTCGATTCTGCTGCTGGATTGGTTTGTGCCAAAAGAATTGAACTGGATTTCTGTTGACTATGAGTTGACTTTAATATGTGTATAGAAAGGGGCGTTCTGGAATGACGTTTACCTGGTAAAAAGGGAATGATTCTGCGTTTTGGATCCTTCTGTCCACCTTCCACAGGGAATTTATCCAGAAGCTCCATCTGGAGAACAATAACATTGAAAAGTTTAACATCGGTGTGTAATGGCAACTCATTTTAGTTTTGCAGTGTAACATTTTTGAGTAGAACTGGATGCAGAGCAGGACTCTAATAATTGACTGGACAGTGAAAAAGCAAAACTAAATGTGATTTTGCAGTAAAGCACCAGCAGTTGCTGATTATAATGCATTCAACAAATGCTTGTCCCCCTCCTTCCTCATCTGTATGCGTGGCCTGCTCTACATAGACATACTGACATAGTGGAAAATTTTCCCTCCATTTATACTCCGGTCCTGAATGCCCCGTAACGTTCACTCGCAGCTATACGTTATTTTCATTTGCTGTCACCACTTAACATTTTCCTCCCATCTGTAGCGTTTTGGTTACAGCCAGGCCCTTATTTCAGTCCAAAGGCAGCTGTGGACCAATGAAATCACACCTGTGCCTTTCCAAGGTGTAGCGTTGAAGTAGATCATATGTGCATTTTACACATTCATGCACTGATGACTATAGCAGAGCTCGAAATTCATCGGCTAAGCGACGGTTTCCAGCAAAGCAGTTCTGTACAGTCAGGTCCGGAAGTATTTGGACACTGTCTTGAGTTTTTGTGCTTTTGCCTTTATACACCACTACAATGGATTTTAAATAAAACAATTAAGATGTGATTGAAGTGCAGACGTTTAGCTTTATTTTAAGAGGTTTCATAAAAATATGACATTTACCATTTAGGAGTTACAACCATTTTAAGCAAAGTACCTCAATAGTATTTGGAATTTATAATTGTAAATATAAGCACAGTTTTAATACTTGGATGACAAGCCTTTGCAGTCAATGACTGCCTGTAGTCTGGAGCCCATGGACATCATTCAAATTCTGAGCTTCCTCCCTGGAGATGCTTTGCCAGGTCTTCACTGCAACCACCTTGAGTTGCTGCTTGTTTGTGGGTCTTTCTGCCTTCAGTCTTGTCTTCAGTAACTGAAAAGCATGCTCTACTGGATTGAGGTCAGGCGACTGACTTGGCCATTGAAGAATATTCCATTTCTTTGCCACCAAAAAGTCTCAAGTAGAGATCGACCGATATATCGATTTACCGATAATTTTCCCGATATTTAAGCATTTTACCATAATCAGATATCGGTTTTGCAATATCGGATTCACCGATAAATGATGAATCTTGTGGGTGCTTTGAGAATTGCGCGCAGGATCGCCATTGCAGCCATTGAGGATCGCCACTGAGGGGAGATGAGACAACAATAACGGCATGCACAGGTAAAGCATACTTACTTGGCTTTGTAGTGGTGTATAAAGGCAAAAGCACAAAAACTCAGTCAGTGTCCGAATACTTCCGGACCTGACTGTAGCTCTAAAGGCACACGTTTACCCATAATGCAATACTAACAGAGCTAACTAGTGAAGGAATAGGTGTCATTTTCAACCCAAGCTCACTGTGGTGACATTTCTGCAAACATTTTCAGAAAGTTTTGAAACTCCTTTGAACAGTAATTCAAATAGATTTAACTATTCCTGGCAACATTTTATTATGTTGGTTCTAATACTTAACACAATGAAATCAGTGGCGTTAAAAGTAGCGATGCACCGATTGCAATTTTCTTGGCCAATTCCAATTTTTTGTTAGTGTGATCTGCCGATACTGATTTTTGAGAGCGAGAGCGAGAATGCGCGGCTGACGTTATCGCCTGTGCCGCTGGTAACAAAACTGATCTCACTCTAATCGGAAAGATTAGACTGACCGACCGATCACTGATCCGGGCCGATCATGAGGAAAATCGGCCGATTCCAATTTCTGGCCGATCGATCGGTGCATCTCTAGTTAAAAGGTTCTTTTGCATTTGAAAATGTTCCACCTACACTAAACTTGACCCTAAATCTAAACAATGCTGTTAACAAAAGTAAATGTGAGATAAATACACACTTGCTAAAGCAACCATGCCATTTCAGCTAGTCTTTGATCACTCTGCAATACAAGTTCAATGCTGCACCGGCGGGCCTACGAGCCGTTCATGATAGAAAGGCCATAAATATGGAGCTGGTTATATGACGCAAATATCAAAATATATTGGTTTACAAAACATATACTACAGTAAAAGTGTTTTGGGGTCATATTGTGAATCACACAAAAATAAGTGTTTATTAATTGATAATCTGCCCCAGTAATCAAAATTCCTCTGAAAAGGAAAAAAAAGTTGTTTGCATTTTACGACCTCTAGTATTAATTTCAGCCATAAACTGCAGTGAATTGTATGTTTTTGGAGTTTTGCAAAAATGTGGGTTTTTCTAATGAGTCTAGGTCGGTCCTTTTAGGACATATAATTACGTTGTGTAATTAATTTAGCTCATAATTGTAATGTCGACTTAATGAGTCGCAAAAGGCTGAGGGGAACTGCATGATGTCATGTGTCTGATCTGGAAGTGCAATTAAATAAATGACATCTGTATGGTCTAATAAAACAAATAAAAGCAACAGATACAATGGAAAAGCTCACTGGTTTTTAACATACACTTTTGCTGTAAACACCAAAGGAATGCACACATTTAAACGCTGAACCTTAATGGTGCCTTAGTTCTCACTCAGGTCTGTTTCGAGACAATGATGAAGCAAAGGGATACGTCATTCTGCCAGACAAAGCTTTTACTGTTGTCGGCTCATTTATTAAGCTGAAGAACAACGTCTTCTACTGTGACTCAGCACCATCAGAATGACAGCACACAGATAAAACTCCTTCCGCACAAACAAATGAGCCGCTTGGGTCCACAACAAAGCAGTGTCTGCCTTTTCTGAGATTAAATTGTTTTTTTGCTCCATATAACCGTATCCACATTTTTCAAATAAAACTTGACAGCTTCGTAATGCAAGACTTCACAGTCCACGTTTCTCCCCCCCCACACCCCCCCCCCCCCCCCCCCCCCCCCCCCCCCCCCAAAACCCCCCCCCCCCCCCCCAAAAAAAAAAAAAAAAAACAACCCCCCCCCCCCCCCCCCCCAACACCCCCCCCCCCCCCACCCACTCTTCCATACAGCATGTGGGCCAGACGCAGGACCAGGGAGCTACATAAATAGCCTCCATTGTAATAGCACTATTTTACATATTATAATTACACAAACAGTATGCACACTACCAGTCAAAATTTGGACAAACCTACTCATACTTCATTACAGTTTTCCACATTTTAGAATAACTGCAAGGCCATCAAAACACAAGGAAGTACAGACTTGTGTAACGGTCCACAGATTTAAATATATATAATAATATAATATAGCCAGTTACTTTAGGTGTGTCCAAAATCGCGTACGTATGCACTATTCTATGACGTTTTGTAGTATAAATTGTGTGAGTAGTGTGTTCACACTGAAAATTCCGAAAAGAAAAAGTGCACTTTAAGTACCTGGATGATGCACTTAAATAACCTAAAAAATGAAGTGTGGAATGTTGGACACTTCATGCACCAGTGTTCAGCTTTAATTACGTGTGAAGGGGAGGGCTATCAGACTCAGATTATGATGACAAAAACTTATATATTCATACACCTACCGATGAGTGCATAAGGCATATGCTCATTTGGACGCAGCTTTTTGTCCATTTACACTAAACTATTTCTAAACAAAGCAGCTGTGTGTAACTGTTAAATGTTTTTTTTTTTTTTTTTGAATGGTTTCAAATTCAAGAACTACAACTTACGTTAAATGTTGACAAACTGTGAAGAATCTTTAGTAATATTTAAGAGGTTTTCTGATTACTCGTTGAACTTTGATAAGAAGTGAATTTCCTCAAGATTGCCTGAAATTACTTGCCATGACAGTGTGATTTTCTTGTCTGTTTTTGCGGTTCAAACTCTAGGTGAAATAGCAGTGGGTTGGAAAAGGAAGGGAGAATTGATTTTTTTATGGTCAAATCCTGACTGAGATTTACGCATCCGGTGAGAACTACGGTAATGTCCTGCTCTACACCATTACTGCTGCTGCTGATCATCATATCACTCACTGACAACACTGACTGCCCAGACAACACAAAGCGGTCTTTAAACTGATAATTTACCCAAAAATGAAAATGTGTATTACGAAAAATGCTGGTAACAGTTTTGGTTACTGCTGACTTCAACTGTATGGAAAATATAAGCCATTACTCATAACATCTTGTTTTATGTTCCACAGAAAAATTAATATACAGGTTTGGAATGACATGAGGGTGAGTAAATGATGACACGACTTTCATTTTTGCGTGAACTATCTCTTTAAATGAATCATTTACCCAAATATTCTGTAACAATTTACTTCCTTTTCCTGCCATAAAACACAAAAGGAGAAGTTTAGCAGAATGTCCTGGCTTTTCTTTTCTAATGAAAGTAAATGTATTTGGATTATTGCGTTTTTTTCACTGATATTCATTTAGTTTGGATTGCTAGATAAGCAATACTGTCACTCTGGACTACGTGGTTGATTTGAGCTGTGGATCTATTGTGTCTTCAGTATTGTGTCCGTTGTTATTTAGTTTGCTTGTTCTGTTTAGATGTACATTAATGTGTATGCTTGAGAAGTGAGTAGTAACTCGGTTAATGCATCATCTACATGGTGGCCCCTCAAGGAGGATAAAACAGCTTCTTCTAGAAGACTGATTTGTCTGGATTCTTCATCTCATGCGAGTGTACACCATTTTAATTATACTTTTCAAATAGGTCTGAAACGACTAGTCAACATTATCAACAAAGTCGAGGAAAAAAAAAAAAAATCGACAAATATTTTTGTCGAATAGTCGTTTGATCTCATATGAGCGAATGTAAGGGCCTGCAATAACACAGCTTGACCAGTGTGGCGCTGTAGCACAAGACTGTAATGCAATTGACCCTTCGCAAGGAGTTTGACTGACAGGTGATTTGACCAATCTTAACGCTGAATCTGCCATTTTTGTCCGACAAACAAATCAGACAGGAGAGTAGATTAACGTCGGTGGACTTGACGTTGGAAAATGGTGTGTACTGACCAGTGTTAATTTCCTTGACGAATAATTTATCAACGACATTTTTTCACCGACGAAAACTCAATTTGAATGACAAAAACTATGATGAAAATCTATTGATTTTGAATAAAAACGAGACAAAAATGTTAGGGAGGGACGATTTTGGAAGAGATTCATTTCATTCAGAACGAATCTGCTGCGTGGTTTGGAGGTTAGATTTGAACTGTAACATATATGTCTGGGACAATAAATCGATGCATCGTGAATCGAGAAATGATTCTGCATCGATTCTGAGATTTTCCGAAGGCATCGTGATTCTCTCTTGAATTGATTCTGAGCTTAGTTTTTTAACAGCAGATGGCACTGCGTGCTTTAGAAAATAGCCTTATTCTGCTTGCTTCCAGTTCCTTACACACACACCATTTGAACATAAAATAATCATTCATAAAGTTCAAAGGTTGAAGCGAATTACAAGGATGTTCACAGTGCGCTGTGGTTACGCTAATCTCGCATCATAAAAGCATAAAAGCCGATGTGCAAGTACATTTAACCACTTACATTACTCAGCCGAATGCACAAGCGCTCTTCTTCGGGAGCATTTGAGTGTGCGGTTAAAAACTAGCCTGGAGCGCCATCTGCTGTTAAAAACTAAGCTCAGAATCGATTCAAGAGAGAATCGCTTTGCATTCCGATAATCTCAGAATCGATCCACAAAACGCGATGCATCGATTTATTGTCCCAGACCTAGTAACATAGCCTATCGATCTATCCAGCAGGACATTAGCTTGCATACATTTGCTGCATGTCTCATAAAACGTTAAACATGTCAAAATCTGGGAGTAAGAGAAGAGCAGACATATGGATAAATGTGATGACTCAACAGAGAACTCAATTTGGTCTGTTTTTCTGGTTTTGCTCAGGTTTTCACACAGCCGAAGCAGCGCCTCTCACACAGCGCAGGAGTACTTTTTTGCGTCTCATGAACTGAGAAATACATTTACATTTATTCATTTAGCAGATGCTTTTATCCAAAGCGACTTACAATTGGGGAATACATCAAGCGATTCATCTTAAAGAGGCAAATAGACACAGCAAGTGCTCGTCATAGCAAGTTTCAAACATTGTTCAAGCTAGGCAGAGAAAGTATATATATATATTTTTCTTTTTAGGATGAAGTCAGATAGTGAAAGAGGTGAGTTTTCAGCTGTCGCTTGAAAAATGTCAGGGAATCAGCATTCCGGATAGGGGTCTGGAAGATCATTCCACCAGCCAGGAACGGTAAACGAAAATGTTCTGGAAAGTGATTTTGTGCCTCTTTGTGATGGTAGCACGAGGTGTCGCTCACTAGCAGATCTCAGACTTCTGAAATGCACACAAAATTATGTTGAATTGTCCGGTTTGACGAGTATTCACGTAAACGCACTCAGTTACGTCTTAGGTGAACGTAAACAGTAGGAAGAACGTGTATCAGTACATTGCATCCATTGCATCGTTTTAATTATCCCTATTATGGGTTATGAAAGGTTCATATTTTGGTTTTTGGAGTACCCAACAACATGCTGACATGCATTCAAGGTCAAAAAACACTTTCGTTGTCTTAAAATATGCATTTATTTTTACCTTATTTGCTCAATGACTCTCAAACGATTCACTCAACAATTCATTTTTCCAAACCCCTCCTTTGCGTGACGCTAATCTGCGGTGATTGGTCCGATTGGTCGATTTCATTTCCATTTCATCATGCCTGTAATGCCCGATAAAGCAGCATTTGTGAGTGCAGTGCTGCTTTGTGTAGAGCGTTACCGGGGAAGCCACTATTGTACGGCTCCAAAGTGGCACCTAGTGGCAAAGAATGAATTTGCATTTTCATTCAGACCAACGCGTTCAAGTTTCCCAGGTCTGCATGTGCAACAAGTGGGCGTGAAATATTCAGATTTAAAACTTTGTTATGTTATGAACGAGTAATTGAAGTAGAAGTAATGCTTCACTGTGATTAAATACTAGTTGAAACTCACAATCCCAAAACTTGTGGTATGAATGAAAGGGTGTCTTCCACCATCTGCGAAGAGATTCTCCAATCTCTGAACGATGAAACAGCGTGACCACATTCAGACAGCTGTGTCATAAGATCTGCTTCACTACTGAAGCGCATTAGTGGTTGTGTTATTTACCCTCTGCATGTCCGGCCTCACTGCTGCATCAGCACTAGAGTTCCTCAACCACACAGGAAAACAAGCAGCAAAGAGTGAAAGAAATGGAGAGAAAGTTGAGGAAGAAGCCATTAAAGCATTCGCATGCGTCATAGGAGAGAGACCTCAAGAACTAAATATTTGAGTCAATGCATGGTTTTTGCTCGGTTATTACATGGTTGTTATTCCATTCCAAATAAATATTCTGCATATTCCGGGTTCAGTAGAAGTTAAGCTCTATATGCAGTATTTTAGTATAATGTTAATTCTGACAAAAATCAATTTGGGCCGCTTATTAAAAAAGAAAAAAAGTTTTCTTACAATTAATTGAGGCCAATTTCTGGAGGATTTAAAAGCAGAATAGTGCAGCTTAGCATTTCATTAAAGCACTTCATAATTCTTCTGTTAAAATATTTGTTCATTATTTAAGATGTAGCGGTTTTTTAAAAAATCATGTAATTTACAGTCATTTTGTGGTTAACGGAAATGCATTTTCATGGCGATGAAGATGTAAAACTAGATAATTTTTTTTATCATGTTAACATGCATATTGTCTTGTGGCTATAGTTTAAAAAAAGGATTTTAATGTTTACGGATTGGCCCCATGCACTAGTAAATGGTATGGTATATATATGTCACATACAGTATATATATATATATATATATACACACACACACACACACACACACACACACAAAAAAAACAGGTAAATGTTGTTTTAATTAATATTGATGCACACTGTGCAATATATTTGATCACAAAAAAATATTATATTAAAAAATAGATTAAAATAACAGGGCATCTCAATCAAATTAGAATGGTCGTGGAAAAGTCATTTATTTCGTATTCGACCATCAAATTGTGAATCTGTATAAAATAATTCATGCCACAGACTGAAGTGGGTGGGTAAGTCTTTGTTCTTAAAATTGTGATGATTTTGGCTCAACAAATTAGAATACTTCCTAAGACCAATAAAAAAAAACATTTTTATTGAATTGTTGGCCTTCCTGAAAGTATGTTCATTTACTGTACATGTGCTCAATACTTGTAGGGGCTCCTTTTGCTTTAATTACTGCCTCAATTTGGCGTGGCATGGAGGTGATCAGGTTGTGGCACTGCTGAGGTGGTATGGAAGCCCATTTTCCTCTTGACAGTGGCCTTCACTCATCTCAATTTTTTGGTCTCTTGTGTCTCATTTTCCTCTTGACAATACCCCATAGATTCTCTGTGGTGTTCAGGTCTGGTGAGTTTGCTGGCCGGTCAAGCACATCAACACCATGGTCATTTAACCAACTTTTGGTGCTTTTGCAGTGTGGGCAGGTGCCAAATCCTTCTGGAAAATGAAAAATCAGCATCTTCAAAAAGCTGTCCGCAGAAGGAAGCATGAAGTGCTCTAAATTTCTTGGTAAATGGGTGCAGTGGCGTTGGTTTTCAAAAAAACACAATGGACCAACACTAGCAGATGACATGGCAGCCCAAATCATCACCGACTGTGGAAACTTAACACTGGACCTCAAGCAACTTGGGCTATGAGCTTCTAAACCCTTCCTCCAGACTCTAGGACCTTAGCTTCCAAATGAAATACAAAACTTGCGCTCATCTGAAAAGTGGACTTTGGACCACTGGGCAACAGTCCAGTTTTTCTTCTTCTCCTTAGCCCAGGTAAGAGTTTTTTTTGACGTTGTCTGTGGTTCAGGAGTGGGCTAACAAGAGAATACACAACTGTAGCCAAATTCCTTGACACGTCTGTGTGTGTGGTGGCTCTTGATGCCTTGACCCGAGCCTCAGTCCATTCCTTGTGAATTTTTCACTCAAATTCTTGAATCGATTTTGCCTTGACAATCCTCAGGCTGCTGTTCTCTCGGTTGGTTGTGCATCTTTTTCTTCCACACTTTTTCATTCCACTCAACTTTCTGTTAACATGCTTGTATACAGCACTCTGTGAACAGCCAGCTTATTTGGCAATGAATGTTTGTGGCTTAACCTTCTTGTGAAGGGTGTCAATGATTATCTTCTTTACAACTGTCAGATCAGCAGTCTTCCTGATTGTGATTGTGTAGCCTAGTGAACCAAATCGAGAGACCATTTTGAAGGCTCAGGAAACCTTTGCAGGTGTTTTGAGTTGATTAGCTGATTGGCATGTCACCATATTCTAATTTGTTGAGATAGTGAATTGGTGGGTTTTTGTTAAATGTGAGCCAAAATCATCACAATTAAAAGAACCAAAGACTTAAACTACTTCAGTCTGTGTGCATTGAATTTATTTAATACACGAGTTTCACAATTTGAGTTGAATTACTGAAATAAATGAACTTTTCCACGACATTCTAATTTATTGAGATGCACCTGTATACAATATATAAACCAATTTTTCTTAATCCATTATAGAAAACATTTATAGACCTATGAGTTCACTATTTGAAGAGGTTGTATTTTTCCATATGGTTCACATTTCTGTGGAACTGCCCAACAGAGAAAAGCTCCCGTAACATTTTCAGGAAGCTGTGGCAGAGCTCACCGCGGGGATTTCTGACCATTTGTACAAATTTGGTGAATAGCTTCAGTTGTGCTGACTGCTTCTAATAATAGTGGGTTTCCGTTCTACACCGTTTGCAAGGTTTTGGCTGCTATAGAGAGGAAGATGCAGCACAACTGAACACCGTCGTCACACGGGAAGATCAGATAAATCTGGACAAGCCTTGAAGTTTAGTGCTTTGAACTGGGAGTCATTTATTTCAAGTGTTGAACTGGTGATCTTACTTTTATATTATTAATATTAAGTATCACTGTCAATAGATTAAACATGCAAACTCGTTTATGATTAATCACAATTTATAAATCAATATTTGTCATTTCAAAAGACAACTAATTGACAAATGAAATAAATCCTATGATATGGGTTAATTAGGGTACGGCATTTCAACATTCACTTTTTTGTATAATTACTTGCACTAAATTAATTAAAGCTTTACATTAACAGTCCATGAATATAATTCAGAAAAGGAATTGGTTGATTTATTTCTGGCAAGCTGTGTTAAACTAAAAGGTTTAATCTGATGCATTGCAAAGTTACATTTATGAAGGCCAGATTGTGCTGCTATAAAGCTAAAGAAATGAAATGCAGACATAGAACGCAGAAATGTAGCTAAAACAGAAGTCTGTTCCATTCGGATGTATTATTTTTTATTTACTTCATTTGATAAAACTCATATACAAAACATAAAAATACGAATGACCAGTGTGCTCATGTGTAGGAAGAAATTCTGAGTTCTTTTCAGCAAGTGTTATTTCTAGGACATTGTGCATCTCGTGAAGTTTCTCTGATCAAAACGGGAAAAGTCCCAATCATCGGTGACTATGATGACAAAGCGTCCAAACAGTTTCCGTCGAGAAGCATCAGACCAAGCAATCTGGAGGCTTCAACCAACAGGCCAAAGCTTTCTTTTTTTATCATTTATCAATATTATTGTGTTCATTCAGTATCAGATGAGATGTTATGAGTCAGGCTATTTGTCAGTGTCATTATTATTAACTTATGACATAAAAAGCCTCTCTCACCTCAGTAAAACTAACGTTCCTGTCCCGTCAGCCGTTTTATTGTGCTCACAGCGTACACTCTTCGATTATTCATACAATAAACAGCATTTTGTGTGTCTTTAATGTGTCGTGACAGACCGCTGTAGCGCCTCAGTTCAAGTGGCACATGAACTAATCAGCTCTTCCTCTTTGCTAGTTATAACATGAAATAAACATGAACGAACATCAGACGGTATCATGTTTGAACTGCGGAAAGACGTCAATACACAGTTCAAGTCCACCGCCATTAATCTACTCTCCTGTCTGATTGGTTTGTGAGACAAAAATGGCAGATTCTGCGTTATGATTGGTCAGATCTCCTGTCAATCAAATTCCCGACGAATTAGTATAGCAAGTTGTGAAATTACCACCAGTTACCAAATAAATGTTTGTTTTTAAATTAAAAAGTGGTGGCTCAAACCAACTTACTAACTTCACTGTATTAACAAAAACTAGTTTATGACTGCTATTTAATAGCCCTATATATTGATTATTCATCAGTATTTGTCATATTCTTACCATTTATGTGTATGTTAAGTAAAGTGGGACGGTACTTGTTGTGTTTGGCGAACATTTTTAGCTAGATGAATTTGCTTGTTTGTTTTTTTAAAAAGCAAATGTACAATTATTATATAATTCAAATAAAAATGTAGGAATTAGGTAAAAAAAAAAAAATGTTGGGTTGTGGCTTAAAAATGTGGGTCCAATGGCCAAACTGGTTGAGATCCACTGTTCTATCTAGTGCACTGGTCTGGTCAGATATCTGAAGTACGTTTCTACAGAGCCATCAGTTTGATGACTTCTCCTGTCGCAGCACTGAAACAGCCCATCTAAACCTGCCACATACACTTCAGCGTTTCTGTGGCCGTCGGTGAAATCCATGCCAATCTAAGCTTTCAGTTCTGCACATGGCATCAAACTCAGGGTTGGCATTACTTCTTCAAGGTTTCATTGGCAAAGAACAGCCACGCTGGTTCAGTTCTCCTTTGAGCCTAAAGGATGCTAATATTTGGATTCACATGTTTATCATCACATTATATATACACAAGTACAAAACTCACCTGAAGGTCGAAAAATTTACTGTAGCGCCTGAAAATGATCTCAGTGCTGCCATCAGACCAAGCCACTTTGATAATGTAAACCTAGAGTAAAGAAAGAAAGAAAGAAAGTGAGCGTTAACCCAGATTTACAATTATTACACACAACTCTATTCATTTAATTAAGATAACTACATCAGTTATTGACCCTCATCATTCTAAACCAGTACACTGCGCTCTTTTCCATTAAACTTCAATGAAAGAAAACTGAAAAGAATGCAGAAGCACCATAAATGTGTCTCTAATGAGCTGTGCATCTCTACATCTCTCCTCCGAATCTGTATTGCAGCTTTGACTATAATTAAAGTTGTTACACACTGAATACGACTATGATCCGTTCATGAGAGAAATAACAATGTGGACATTTTGTGAACAAACATTCTTTTTAGACAGCTGGTTCGGTTTACAAAAAAAAAAAAAGTCTGAATGATTTGTTCACTAATTACTCATCGTTTCAAGAATTTGGTTGCAGTGATTAACAGCCGACTGGAAGAAAACATTATCACTGAGCATCCTAGTTTACTGGAGTCCTCCATGTCTTTGTGATATTCTGTCTAACATTTATTCAATTGTTATATCATCCACAGTAAACAATTACACATATATACACACTCTCACTCACACACTCACACTCTCGCACACACAATCACACTCTCACACACAATCACACTCTCACTCACACACACACAATCACACACTCACTCTCACACACACACACACACACACACTCTCTCTCACACCACACACACCCACGCCCCACTCTCGTCCGACACACACACTCACACACTCTCTCGCACACACACAATCACACACTCTCTCGCACACACACACACTCACACACTCTCCCCCACACACACACACTCACACACACACTCGCACACACACACACTCTCACACTCACACGCACTCTTTCTCTCTCTCACACTCTCTCTCTCGCACACTCTCTCGCACACACTCTCTCGCACTCTCGCACACACTCCCTCGCACACACTCTCTCGCACACACTCTCTCGCACACACTCTCTCTCTCTCGCACACACACACACTCTCTCTCACACACACACTAACACTCACACACACTCTCTCACACACACACTCACACACTCTCTCGCACACACACAATCACACACTCTCTCGCACACACACACTCACACACATCTCTGCACCACACACACATCCAACAACACACCGCACACACACACACTCTCTCACACCCTCTCTCTCACACACTCTCTCACACACTCTCACAACCTCTCTCGCACACACTCTCTCGCCCATCCATCGCACAACCTCCTCGCACGCACTCTCATCGCAGCGCACTCTCTCTCGCACCACCTCCTCCGCACGCACTCTCTCGCACAGCACTCTCTCACACATTCTCTCGCTCTCTCTTCTCTCTCTCACACTCACTCTCTCTCACACTCACCCTCTCTCACACTCACACTCTCTCACACTCCCTACGCACTCTCTCTCGCGCACTCACACGCACACTCTCTCACGCACACACACTCTCTCACACACACTCACTCTCGCACACACCCTCGTCACACACTCTCGCACACACTCTCCTCCACACACTCTCCCCCACACAAAACACGCTCTCCTCCACCACGCTCTCTCACACACACAGCTCTCTCTCACACACGCTCTCGCTCAACACCTCTCTCTCTCTCACGCTCTCTCTCACACACTCTCTCTCTCACACACACACCTCTCTCTCACACCCACACTCTCGCACACACACACTCTCGCACACACACACACACACACATACACTGTCACACACTCTCTCGCACACACACACTCTCGCACACACACACTCTCTCTCACACTCTCACACTGACACACACACTCTCTCACACTCTCTCGCACACACACAATCACACACTCTCTCGCACACACACACTCTCACACACAAACACAAACACACACTCTCTCACACACACACAATCACACACTCTCTCTCTCTCTCACTCTCTCTCACACTCTCTCACACTGACACACACACTCTCTCACACTCTCTCGCACACACACAATCACACACTCTCTCGCACACACACACAAACACACACACTCTCTCCCACACACACACACACACCACTCGCCACACACAAACAGCTCACACACACTCACACCATCTCTCACACACAATCTCTCTCTCACACTCTCACACACTCTCTCGCACACACTCTCTCGCCTCTGCCTCGCACACACTCCTCTCCGCACCCACTCTCTCGCACGCACATCCTCGCATCTCTCACACTCACACACTCTCCACACTCAACACGCACACACTCACACCTCTCTCACAAGCTCACACCTCTCACCTCACACGCACGCTCTCTCTCTCACTCACACGCACACTCTCTCACGCACACCTCTCTCACACCCACCACTCTCGCCACACTCTCGCACAACACTCTCGGCACACACTCACCTCACGCACCCACTCACGCACACACACACTCTCTCCCCACAACCTCTCTCACACACGCTCTCTCACCACGCTCTCTCACACACGCCTCTCTCTCAACACATACACGCTCCTCTCTCCACAACTCTCTCTCTCACACACGCCACTCTCTCTCACACACCTCTCGCTCTCACACACACTCTCTCTCGCACACACACACTCTCGCACACACACACAAACACACACCTCTCACACTCTCTCGCACACACACAATCACACACTCTCTCGCACACACACCACTCTCGCACACACGCACACAACACACACACACACCTCTCTGCGCACACACACAATCACACACTCTCCTCCTCCGCCCACACAGACACTCTCGGCACACGACTCACACACACACACTCACTCATACTTTCTCTCTCGCACACACACAATCACACTCTCTCGCACACACACCACTCACACACTCTCTCGCACAACACACTCAACACACAACTCGCACACACCACACACTCACACACTCTCTCGCACCTCTCTCTCGTCTCCACACTCCCTCTCTCCACACTCTCCACACCCTCTCTCGCACACACCTCTCGCCTATCCTCGCACACACTCTCTCGCACACAATCTCCTCGCCACACTCTCATTCTTCTCGCACACACACATCACTCACAACCTCTCGCACACACACCAAACACTCACACACTCTCACGCACACTCCTCTCCCCGCGCACACACAATCACACACTCTCGTCGCACACACACACACTCCACACTTCTCTCGCGCACACACCCACTCACACACAACACTTCGCACCTAGACACACACACACTCTCTCGCACACACTCTCTCGCACGCACTCTCTCGCACGCACTCTCTCGCACGCACTCTCTCGCACGCACTCTCTCGCACGCACTCTCTCACGCACTCTCACGCACTCTCTCCGCACTCTCTCCACTCACTCTCACTCACTCTCATCACCACTCTCACCGCACTCCTCACGCACTCTCCACCCCACATTCTCACGCACTCACTCACACGCACTCTCTCACTCACACGCACTCTCTCACTCACACGCACTCTCTCACTCACACGCACTCTCTCACTCACACGCACTCTCTCACTCACACACACGCACACACACAACCACCCCTCTCTCACAACGCGCTCTCACCCAGCGGCTCTCGCTCACACACGCTCTCTCACACACGCTCTCACACAAACACACTCACACACACACGCCTCTCACACAAACACCTCTCTCTCACACACGCTCTCTCTCACACACGCTCTCTCTCACACACGCCCTCTCTCTCACACACGCTCTCTCTCACACACGCTCTCTCTCACACACTCACTCACTCTCTCACACTCACTTTTTCTCACACACACACACACACACACCTCGCACACACACACACTCTGCACACACCACTCTCGCACCAACCACCCGCATCGCACACACACACGTCACACACACATCTCTCTCTCTCTCTCCCTCTCACACACTCTCTCTCTCACACACCTCTCTCTCACAACTCTCTCGCTCTCACAAACCTAGACTCTCTCGCTCTCTCACAACGCTCGCTCTCTCAAACTCCTCGCTGCTCCACTCTCTCTCTCTCTCACACTCTCTCTCTCCCACACCGCTCACGCGCGCTCACACACACGCTCGCTCTCACACACACACACTCTCTCACAAACAAACACACACACACTCTCGCCCACAAACACACACACTCTCTCCACACACCCACACGCTCTCTCTCACACACACACGGTTCAGGTGATTGCAAATGCAATATTCAACAGGGCAGCACGATGGGGGGACGGCCGGAGAAAAATTGCAGTTTTTCAAAGACAAAAAAAGACATAAAAAAAGCTGTCTTGTTTGTCGGCCGGCCACAATGTGGCCTAAAATATTGTCATTATGGTATCAATAATAGATTATATATAATTTACAATATTCATATCCATAAATGACTAATAATAATATAAGTAATAACTTAGTATTATTTTTAGTACTATTAGTATAAAATAAAAATAAAAATACAATAAAAATAAATGAGAATATGGTAATATTTCCCCATACCAATTGAAAAAAATGTAGAGTTAATAATGTTTATTTTAATTTCCTCATTTTCAAACACTGAACCATCAAACTGTTATTTTGACAAAAAAAACTGCAGGTAGCCTAAAGTTCTCTTGTTGATACAAACGTATTCCAAGTATGGGAAGATAATTAGATTCCTACATTCATGTTAAAATGACCCAAACTGAGAGCAGATGTCTTACTAAGAACCGAGCCGCTCACGTGTAACAACACTCTGAAACGCTGCACTTATGTTTATTTGATCACAACTGCAGCTTTTGCACAAAGACTGACATATTGCAATTTTGGTTTTATTTCGATTGTTCGATTTTCGCCCTGAATATGAGCTGCTTGCCTCAGATCAGCTTCACATTCAACAGCTGCTTTCTTCTAAGAGTTCTGGTGAATCTGTCCTTAAACAGTTCAAATGTTGACCGTTCCGACATTACGCTGCTTTCAAGAAGTCTGCTTTTTCCTCCTCCGTCTGTAGTCGAGGGGGAAGGGAGCATTTTGTCCGTAGGAGAAACTTCAGCAATCACCTGCTTGCTTGAGCAATACAGCGATACTTTATTTTCTCCAAGTATATAATGTTGATTTCCCACACATCTCAAATCAAGGGCCCTGTATTGATCAGTGTGACTCAATCCAGTGTTTTATAGAGCGTGTGCCGCAGGCTATTAGTGATGTTTATAGTACTTATTACAATGCATTCTCTCAGAGAAACACTAGTTCAGGATTTTGAACTCTCAATGACTCTCTGAAACCTGGATCACAAAAGTCACAATGCACACGCGCAGCTTTTGTGTTCATGTGGTGTTTTGTTCTGAATGACATAAATCGGTGGCTTTATTATTTAAAGCTGACTGATGCATACTGACTGGAAATGCAGAAGCAGAATTAAGACTAAAATAAGCTCATGATGTGGACGTCATACCAGCCTCTGTTCCTGGAGCTCAACATGCCACGAACAAATCAAGGTCATGGGTTTGATTCTCAGAAACACACATACCGGCAACATGCATAACTCGAATGCACTGTAACTCACTGTGGATAAAAATGACGGTCAGATGCATTCTTGCTGGTGTGATTTTCACGGGGATTTTCCAGCCTCACTTCTGCTCAGATCTGGCATGAATTTCCCATTTCTGACAGTAGACGCTGATGTCAAGTTTCCAACCGACATACTAAAGCATGCATTACAGATTCTTCCAAGTTCCAACGTCCTTATGTTCATAAAGCATGAGATGAGATTATCTGTAGTTGGAGCAATACTGTCATCACTCTTTCATAACACCAAAACAGATTCACATTTTAGCATTTGTTATAGGTTTTATTTTCAGCGTTACAAGCAACCTAGTAAAACTTGCACAACACTACGAATAAGACACTACAAACTGATCAGAATCAGAATCAGAATCAGAATGAGCTTTATTGCCAGGTATGTTTGCACATACAAGGAATTTGTTTTAGTGAGCCGAAGCTTCCACAGTGTAACAGAATGACAGTGACAGAACAAAAAACACAGATAATAAAAATAAAAATAGAACAAGTAGATAAGGAATAGAAACATATAATTGACAATTGTGTGTGCAGGTATATTACAAGGTATATATATATTTTTTTTTTTGTACAGGTACTGTATATTATGTGCAAATTTGAGGTGTAGTCTGAGTATGAGTGTTAGATAAATAAGTGTTTGAGTGAATAAATAGTGTGTGTTCCAAGTTTTATTGTCAAGTGTTCATGAGATGGATGGCCTGAGGGAAGAAAATGTTCCTGTGTCTGGTCGTTCTGGTGCTCAGTGGTCTGTAGCGTCGACCAGATGGCAACATTTCAAAGAGGGAGTGTGCTGGATGTGAGGGGTCCAGTGTGATTCTGCCAGCCCTTTTGCTCACTCTGGATAAG
Source organism: Sinocyclocheilus anophthalmus (assembly GCA_018155175.1). Taxonomy (NCBI): domain Eukaryota; kingdom Metazoa; phylum Chordata; class Actinopteri; order Cypriniformes; family Cyprinidae; genus Sinocyclocheilus; species Sinocyclocheilus anophthalmus. The sequence continues at coordinate 90,563 of JADLZN010010543.1, forward strand.
TGCGGTTCTTGGAGAGAAGGGAGGGTTGTACCAATGATTCGCTCAGCAGTCCGGACTACCCTCTGTAGTCTTCTGAGGTCAGATTTGGTAGATGAGCTGAACCAGACAGATATAGAAGTGCAGATGACAGTTTCAATGATGGCGGAGTAGAACTGTTTAAGCAGCTCTTGTGGTAGGTTGAACTTCCTCAGCTGGCTAAGGAAGTACAGCCTCTGCTGGGCCTTTTCACAATGGAGTCAATGCGATTGTCCACTTCAGGTCCTGAGAGATGGTGGTACCCAGGAACCTGAATGAATCCACTGCAGTCACAGTGCTGTCCCTGATGGTGAGTGGGGGGAGTGCAGGGTTTTTTTCTCCTGAAGTCCACGGTCATCTCCACCGTTTTGAGCGTGTTGAGCTCCAGGTTGTTGATACTGCACCAGACAGCCAGCTCTTTAAAATCCTGTCTGTAAGCAGACTCGTCACCATACTGAATGAGGCCGATGAGTGTGGTGTAATCTGCAAACTTCAGGAGCTTGACAGAGGGTCTTTAGAGGTGCAGTCGTTGGTGTACATGGAGAAGAGCAGTGGGGAGAGAACACAGCCCTGAGGACCTCCAGGTGCTTATGGTGCGGGTGTTGGATGTGAGTTTTTCCAGCCTCACTAGCTGCTGTCTGTCTTTCAGGAAGCTGTTGATCCACTGACAGACGAGGTGGGCACGGAGAGCTGAGATAGTTTGATTTCAGCAGGCGGTGTAACACAATCTGGGCCTGGTGCTTTTTTCTTTTTCTGCTTCCGGAAGACCTGGCGCACCTCTTCTTTGCTGATCTGAATTGCAGGTGTGGGGTAGAGGGGGGTTGCAGGAGGTGTTAATTGTTGTGTGGAGAGGTGTTCAGGGCGGTGTGGGGTGTTTTTTCAAACCTGCCGTAGAACTCGTTCAGATCGTCTGCCAGTGTTGATTCTCCGCAGTGCGGGGGATGTGACTTGTATTGGTGATTTCATTTAGACTTTTCCACACTGATGCCGAGTCACTGTACGAGATTTATCTTTATTTTTTCAGAATAATTCCTCTTTGTCACTCTGATCTCCTTTTCCAGTGTGTATTTAGCCTTTTTATACAAGACATTATTCCCCTTCCTTTGAGCATCTTCTTTGGCCTGACGGAGATGTCTTGGGTTTTGCAGTGAACCATGGTTTGTTGTTGTTGTAAGTTAAATGAGTCCTGGTAGGAATGCACATGTCTTCACAGAAACTGATATAAGATGTTACAGTCTCTGTGAGCTCGTCCAGATCGGTGGCAGCAGCTTCAAAGACGCTCCAATCAGTGAGGTCAAAACAAGCTTGTAAATCCTGCTCTGCTTCATTAGTCCATCTTTTTACAGTCCTTAATACAGGTTTAGCTGATTTCAGTTTCTACCTGTAGGTCAGTATAAGATGAACCAAACAATGATCAGAGAGCCCCAAAGCTGCCTGGACAGAGCGATATGTATTCTTTATTGTGGTGTAACAGTGATCCAATATATACTGTCCTCTTGGTGGGATCGATGTTATTTGAGTGCTGTCTGTCTTTTGTGCAGTTCACTGGAGAGAGTGGCTTTATTAAAGTCCCCGAGAATGATTAAAACAGAGTCCGGGTGTTGTTGTTCTGTGTCTGTGATCAGATCAGCGAGTTGTTGTAAAGCGGAGCTCACGTGCGCTTGCGGAGGAATGTTTGACACTGACGAGAATGAACGAGCAAAACTCCCGCGGCGAATAGAACGACTTACAGTTAATGAAGAGCACTTCTAGATCTTTACAGCACATCTTCTTTAACACAGTTACATCTGTACACCACCTCTCATTGATGTAAAAGCATGTCCCGCCGCCGCGTGATTTCGCCGTTGATTCTGTGTCGCGATCTGCTCTGAACAGCTGAAAGCCCGGCAGACTCAACGCGCTGTCCTGAATGGCGTCTTTCAG
>JADLZN010010543.1:97500-148586 GCA_018155175.1 Sinocyclocheilus anophthalmus
AACATGTCTCATATGAAGGGCGATGGATCAGAGCCATCACACATATGAAGCTCCAGGTGTGAGGTGATGCCAGAGAAACGCTCCTGTAGGGGTAACAGGTAACCCATGGCCTCTCCCTGAACTACAGAGCCAAAGAAAATATACGGACGGATGTTGAAGATCTTCACACAATGCACTGAGGAAAGATAAACAAATAACTACGGGTCAAAGACAAATAAGTATGTCTAGTTTAATACTAGTTTAAAATGCATGTGGCAAGTCATTAAGAATGTAATGTAATGAAATATGTTCCTTGATGTGTAGCTATTTTATTGACAAGGACAGTATCATATACCTTTGTTATAGAGTTTGATACCATCATACTGAATGGAGTCTCCCACTGCTCTCCCAACAGGACCACCCAGGTTTCCCGAAAAAGGAGCATTGACGATGCCATAGTCACCAAACACAATATCGATTCCCTTGTGGATCCTCCCATCACTGAGGACACAAGATAAATAATGTGGCTCAAAAAGCAAAGGCGAAGCAAGAGAAAATTACTGTTCTGGAAAACGCTTGAACAAACAGAGAAATGTTTTGATAGCTCCACAGGAGCGCAGTGTTTACTCTTTTCATGGAAATAAAATTATGAATGGCTTACTTATAGTTGTCTCTGCACTTTGACAGCAATATGAGCACATATTCTAACTTTATACATAAAAAAAAAACTTTTGAGCAATTAAATCTAAGAGACTGTGTTAAGAGACTGTGAATTTAGCTGCCACTAAAGAGTGCTGTTAACCCTAAATGGGATAGTTCACCCAAATATCACAAATTCCATCATCATTTATGTATGATCTTCTTTATTCTTTGGAACACAAAATAAGATATTTTTGATGAAATCCAAGATTTTTTTTTTTTTGGTGCCCTTTGAATTCTAGAGTGCGTCTAAAAGGGGCAAGTTTTTTTTTTTAAGAATAGAATTAGAATAGAGAGTGCTAGAGTTATAGGGTCAAATAAATGTGGAACAGATGTGTTTTTAGTTGTTTTTTGAAGATGGTTAAGGACTCAGCTGCTTGTATTGATTTGGGCAGGTCACTCCACCAGGAGGGAACAGTTAATGTAAAAGTCTGTGAAAGTGATTTTGTGCCTCTTTGTGATGAACAATAAAGCGACGTTCACTTGCACTTGCAGAATGCAAGCTTCTAGAGCCGTCTTTCGGATGAGACGTTAAACCGAGGTCCTGACTCTCTGTGGTCATTAAAATCCCATGGCACTTCTTGTAAAGAATAGGGGTGTAACCCCGGTGTCCTGGCCAAATTGCCCCCCTGGCCTTTGTCAATCATGGCTTCCTAATAATCCCCAACCACTTGATTGGCTCTATAACTCTCTCTCCTCTCCACCTGTAGCTAGTGTGTGGTGAGCTCACTGGTGCCGTTGTCCTATGGCTGCCGTCGCATCATCCAAGTGGATGCAGCACACTGGTGGTGGTTGAGGAGAGACCCCCCTATGAATTGTAAAGCGCTTTTGGTGTACACATACACTATAAAGCGTATATAAATGAACATTCATTCATTCATTCATTCATTCTTTCATTCACATAATTCTGAGTAATAATTTAGGTAAATGGGTGCAGAGCCGGTGGTGGTTTTGTAGGCAAACATTAATGCCTTGAATCTAATGCGAGCAGCTACTGGTAGCCAGTGCAGATTGATAAACAGAGGTGTGACGTGCATTTTTTTTTGGCTCATTAAAAATGTATCTTGCTGCCGCGTTCTGGATTAATTGTAAAGGTTTGATAGAACTGGCTGGAAGACCTGCCTAGAGAGCATTGCAATAGTCCAGTCTGGATAGAACAAGAGCTTGAACATGGAGTTGTGAAGCATGTTCCGAAAGAGGGCCTGATCTTCTTGATGTTGAATAAAGCAAATCTGCAGGACAGTTTTAGCAATGTGGTCTGAAAAAGTCAACTGATCATCAATCATTACTCCAATGTTTCTGGCTGTTTTTGAAGGAGCTATGGTTGATGTGCCTAACTGGATGGTGAAATTGTGATGAACCGATGGGTTTGATGGAACCACAAGCAGTTCTGTCTTGGCAAGGTTGAGTTGAAGGTGATGGTCCTTCATCCAGCAAGAAATGTCTGTTAGACAAGCTGAGATGCGAGTAGTTATCGTGAATGTTTGAATGTGAATATTTGAATGTTGAGCTATCGTGAATATTTGAATGTCTGGCAGCGAGCTCATTGGCTACCGATACAGGAGCGAACCAATCAACTGTGCCATGTGATATTTTACCTAGAAATGTTGGTTACACTTTATTTTAAGGTGTCCTTGTTACAGTGTAGTTATACATTTAAGTACTGAGTAATATTAATTAACTACATGTACTTACTATAGGGTTAGTGTTAGGATTAGGGTTTGGCTTAGGGTTACTTGCATGCAAATATGCATAATTAATTGTTATTATAATAGTAAGTACATGTAACGTGTAACAAGGACACCTTAAAATAAAGTGTTACCGAAATGTCTACAGGACCAAAAGTGCCCATAGCTGAAGAAACTCCTTAATTATATATTTTTAAATAGGTAGTGATTGTTTTATAAAAGCAATAATGCTCTTAAGTTTGTGTTGTTAATGAATATCCACGGCATGTACTACCTAACGACCTTTAGTTGTGATTCATTTTCACAATATAGCACAACTTCTCATACCTCATTATTTAAACGATTGCTATGTAATAAAATAAGTTCAAAGTCACCAGTTATCCCAAGATTTGCTTTGTAATTTGTGGTATTTCAGTTTATTCATTAATTTTTTTATTTTTTTTAGATATAATGGATGATGTCTCAGGAAAAAAGCTGTTTCTGAAATACCTCCTGGAATTAAAGGCACCACAGCCATAGCTGTCACAAGCTCGCACTCTGTTATGATGACTTCCAGCACACAGAGCACTCCACGCTGCAGCTGAAAAAGGCCACATGAGTTAGTTTGTCTCATTTAGTTAAAAGAAACCAATGAACATTGCATCTAGTCAGAAAGTGCAAAATCAGACCTGGCGTACAACACTGGCGTGATATCTCTCCCCGACATTTATCCTTCAGGTATCTGCCCTGACAGATGTAGATATAACTCTGACAGATACCTCCAATGCTGGTGCAGCCCATGTCGTTTCTTGGCTTGGCTCCTCTTGACCGGTTTAAGATCTCTTTGCCTTTTCCAATCACGCTCAGTCTCTTATCAGACTGGGCGATTTTCACTTCCTCCCCCTGAACTTTCCGTTTGATTGTTTTCTTGTCATTTTCAAAGCAAAAACCCACGAGAAACACTGCAAGAAGCATTATGGATACATTCTTTATAAGTGTTTAAAATAAAACGGTGTTATACTGTAAAATAATATACAGTTAGGTCCATATGTATTTGGACACTGACACAATTTTCATAATTTCAGCTCTGTATGCCACCAGAATATAATTAAAATTAAACAATCAAGATGAAATTGTAGTGCAGACTTTAAGCTTTAATTCAGGGGGTTGAACAAAAATATAACATGCATAGGAATTACAAATATTTGTATTCACAGTCCCCCCATTTTCAGGGGCTCAAATGTAATCGGACAAATGAATTTAATCATAAATAAAGTGTTCATTTTTAATATTTTGTTGAGAATCCTTTGCAGGCAACAACTGCCTTAAGTCTGGAACTGATGGACATCACCAAAGATTGGGCTTCCTCTTTTGTGATGCTTTGCCAGGCCTTTACTGCAGCTGACTTCAGTTATTGTTTGTTTGTGGATCTTTCTGCCTTTAGTTTTGTCTTCAGCGAGTGAAGTGCATGCTCAGTTGGGTTGAGATCAGGAGATTGACTTGGCCATTGCAGAATGTTCCACTTTTTACCTTCAAAAACTCCTGGGTTGCTTTTGCTGTATGTTTTGGGTCATTGATCATTTGTACTATGAACCGCTGTCTGATCGACTTTGCTGCATTTGGCTGAATCTGGGCAGACAGTATATCCCTATACACTACAGAATTAATCCGGCTGCTTCTGTCTTCTGTCACGTCATCACTAAACACCAGTAACTAGTAACTCCTGAAGTCTTCTCTTGATTGTAGACTTTGACTACCTCCTGGAGAGTGTTCTTCTCTTGGCTGGATGTTGTGAAAGTCCCCTTCAGGAACTCGAGCTGCGTCGAAACGCTATGGGAACGTATTCAGCGTGACCACGCTCTGAATCACGTGTGTAATCAATACTCCAACGGAGTGGCGAGACATCATGGCCAGGCTGACGTAGTGACCAGGAAGCTTAAAAGCACGTGCGGTGTTGTTTGTTTGGGAGCGGAGCATGCTCAGTCAGCTCTCAAGGGGGCTGACTGCCTGCATTGCGAGCGGCTCTTGCTGCGGACGCTTCACTCCCAGAGGGCTCTCTTTGAGGAGGGAGCCCTCGCTAGCATTCTTCGCGGTGCCGGCCCCGCTGTGCTCGTGAGGCTAAAGAGTGGCAGCAGCGGTCATGGGTTCGCAGATGGAGCTGGTGGAGGGAATGGAGATGGGCCAGTCCCTTACTTCTTCCTCACCCACCAGATCCAGCGCTTTCTCCCAGGGATCGGAAGCATGCTCTGCGGTTTCTTCCCCCCGGGGAGAGGGCTCGACGCTCCACCTATCATCCTCCGAGGAGGTCGATGTGGAGAGCGTTTGATGAGACTGTGGATTCGCCACCCCAGTCTGCCCAGTATGAGGAGTTGTTGGCGGTAGTAACTTGTGTGGTGGCAAAGTTAGTGGGCAAATGGTACATGGCAGTGGGTCAGGCTGGTCCTTGCCTGCACACCATGGTGGTTAAAGAACATTAAAGAGTTGCCTCAGACCGCTGATTTGTCTCTCCGCACCACCAAAGAGACCGACAGAGCCATCGGCAGGTCTATGGCAGCCATGGTGCCCGTGGAGAGGCATTTATAGTTGACCCTATCTGATATTAAGGAGAAAGACTGGGTCTTCCTCCTGGATGGCCTACTTACGCCTTCTGGCCTGTTCAGCGTCGCTGTTAACTCGGTCGTTGACAGATTTCAGGAGGCCCGTGAACAGGTGGTGGCGTTCCAGCAGTTCCTCCCTTGCTGCTCTCTTGGCTCCGGGGCTGCTGGGTGGGAGCAGCCATCCGTGTACCAGCTCCTCATACCAGGACACACAAAAACAGAGCGTTGTCTCTCGTGCTCCTCCGCAGTGGGTCCGAGAGTCTCAGCGGCGCTCTAGGGGTCTTCTAAACCAAAGACGGATTTGAGGACGGATCTGGTGTAGGACACAAGACTTCGGCCAAAAAGTCCTGACGCTTGCAGCTCAGGACTTCTGAGGGCAGGCCTCTCTGGGGAAGAGTGGTGTACACCTCATCATAATGTGCCCGTCTCTCCTCAGTGCCCTCAGGAGATCAGTCTGTCAACCCTGCCACCCCCGGTGCTTCAGGGCACAGCGGTCTCCAGCGAGTGTATCCCCCAGCATCTGCCTGGTAACATAGCGGCACTGGGAAGCTTGCAACCTCCGAGGAGGTCTCCAGAGCGGCTAGCTCGGCTCTAAGTACACCAGAGATCAGTCTCGAGAGACTGATTCCCTTAGTAGACTATCTGGCAGCGTGGAAAATTCTGCCAAATGTGTCTCAATGGGTCCTGCACACTGTAGAAAGAGGGTACAGAACACAGTTCGGTTCTCGTCCGCCTCTATTCAAGGGGGTTTTCCCACTCTGGTGGGCCCCGGCAGGCTCTGGTTATGGAACAGGAAGTAGACAGGTTCTACAGTCGCTACTTCATCATTCCGAAGAAGGACGGGGGGTTGAGTCCTATTCTAGATCTGCGTCACCTGAGCCGTTCAGTCATGCAGCTGGAGTTCTAGATGCTGACACTCAAACAGGTTGTGTCTCAAATCAGGTCCGAGGACTGGTTTGTCATAATAGATCTGAAGGACACTTATTTCCATGTTTCTATTCTTCCTCAACACAGGAAGTTCTTGAGGTTTGCTTTCGGGGGCAAAGCTTACCAATATCGGGTTCTTCCTTTCGGTCTTGCACTCTCACCCCGCACTTTCAACAAGTGTGTGGATGCTGCTCTGGCTCCTCTGCAACTCCAGGGCCTACAGAACTATATCGACGATTGGTTGATATTAGCTCAATCGGAGCAGATGGCAGCTCGGCATCGACATGTCGTCCTCGCCCATATGAAAGAACTGGGGAGACTGAATGCCAAGTCTTGCTTTCCTCCATACAGAGGACCATTTGGGTCTGATGGCAGCTGTCCAACTTGATACCTTTTGGCCTGCTGTACATGAGACCCCTGCAGTGGTGGCTCAGGACCAAGGGGTTATTCCCCGAGGGTAAAGGATCAAGGTCACGTGGCGATGATTTCAGGCTTTAGACATGTGGATGACGCCTTGGTTCCTGTATCAGGGCCCGGTGCTGGGGACTCCTTGTCGTCGCGTAACGCCTCCCTTTCGCGGCCCCAGACCAGCAAAAGCTTAACTGTATGTGTCCAGTGCGAGCACTGGACGCATACGTCCACAGAGCTGCCCAGTGGAGGAAGTCAGACAAGCTTTTTGTTTGCTACGGTCCTTCTAAGAGGGGTCTCCCTGCTACTAAGCAGACCTTCAGTATGTGTAATAGTGATCCATTTTTTCTTTTCTGTCTGATCCTCCCTCCCCCTTATGGTCAGTCTCACTCTACTAGGGACATGGCATCCTCCAAGGCCTTCCTTTCGGGGGTCCCCATGCTCGACATCTGTAATGCCACGGGCTGGTCCACGCCTCTCATTTTTATGAGGTTTTACGACCTCCTCTGTTCTCTCACCTTAGCTGTACTCTTCCACACTAGGCAGGGATTTGCAAGTCTGGCAGCGTGGGCATTCTCATTCCTTTAGCGTTTCAACACAGCTTGAGTTCCTGAAGGGGAACATCCCTTGGTTATGTATGTAGCCATGGTTCCCTGAGGGAACGAGACACTGCGTCTCTGCTATACTTCCCAGCACAGCTCCCTGCAAGCGCTTCCTTCATTCTACCAGAAGCTGTCGCTGTCTCCACTGCACGTGCTTTTAAGCTTCCTGGTTGCTACATCACCCCGCCCGTAACGTCTCGCCACTCCGTTGGATTGATTACACACATGATTCAGAGCGCGGTCACGCTGAATGCATTCCCATAGCATTTCAATGCAGCATCTCATTCCCTCGGGCAACCATGGTTACATACATAACCTAGGGACATTTTTCTTTACCATGGAGAGGATTCTCCAATCATTCACCACTGTTGTCCTTCATGGACGTCCATGCCTCTTTATGTCGCTGAGTTCACTAGTGCATTCTTTTTTTTCTCAGAATGTACCAAACTGTTGATTTGGTCATTCTGAATGTTCCTGCTATCTCTCTGATGGTTTTGTTTTGTTTTTGAATCCTAACAATTGTCTGTTTCAGTTGTATGGAGAGATCTTTGACTGCATGATGTGGGTTCACAGCAAGAGCTTTCAAATGCAAATGGAACACTTAGAATCAACTCCAAAACTTTTACCTGATTAATTGATGTAGAAATATCAAAGGAATAGCCCACATCTTTCCATGAAACAGCTTTTGAGTCAATTGTCCAATTACGTATGGTCCCTTGAAAAAGGGGGAGGTACATATTAAAGAGCTGTAATTCCTTAACCTTTCCTCCAATTTTGATGTGAATACTCTCAAATTAAAGATCAGAATGTGCACTTTAAGCCCATATTCATTATATAATTGCAACTTGAATATGTTTTGGATAGCAGCTAAAATAATACAAATTCTGCCTGTGTCCAAATATATATGGACCTAACAGAATACATTTAAAGAGCGGTCTGACCAGTGTCTTATTGCTTTTACAAAATGATTATCATTAAAACAACTTTTAAGAAAATAAAGCATTGTACAAGGAACAGACTCAATACAGATTCAATACAATATTTGCTAAAAATCTCAGCCGTAGCTTCTAAATCAAATGTGGTGCCTTTGATGTCGAAAACTTGCATGAGTCGCATGACTCATGGGAGCCAATGATTTTTGGCATCACTGATATCAAAATGTAAGCTATTGTATGACTTTTAAAAAAGCTTGAAATTTAGTTGTATGGACCACTTTTTTATCATTTTCTTTTTTGTCATTTTAATGCTTGAAAAAAAATAGAACTATTAAGAATAGAAAATTAATTAAACTTTTATTTTATTAAGGAAAATTCAACATATTTTGTTCCGTAAGTATTTTTTCCCCAATATTTTCCACCACAGTGAATAAAAAAAAGTGTTCTAAGCCATAACCCAGTAATGCAACTCTGTAAACATTGATTTGAAGCCGAAAAACTAGGGGAAAAGACATGACTGTGAATTTTAATTCTTTTATAAATTCTATCTAATAATCACATGAACAACCATAAATTATGTAATGAATCATAAATGATACATATAAAATATAAAAATACTGATTTTAAGTTAATGATTTTAAGTTTAAAATAAAATACAATACAGCATATTTGAAGTTTACTGTAAAATATATACATTCAAGCGAATATCAGTGCAAATTTTGCCGTTTTGGAGGTTAATGTACAGTGCTGTGGATGCTTCAGGAATGGTTTGAAAACCCCTGCTGTAGGGAACAATTATTAGCAATGGTTCGTGTAAGTGGGCGATCACTGCTGAACTCTTTGGCCGTAGTTTTTGTTTCCGTGGTAACACAGTGACTTCTGTGACTGCTGACGCTGTCTTCAGGATTGTGGGTGTTGTATAAATGATTTTTGAGAAGCATATACTATCACTTAACAACATCAGAGCTCATGGTAGATCTGTCTTGAAAGGTTTTATACATTATAATTAAAAATCTGTGACTCTATGGAAAAACATTAATGGGATTTTACTGTAGAACCCCACTGGTTGACTCTATATTCTGTATTGTAGCACAGCTGGAACCTTCTATTGACCAGTCAGCATTCAGGACTGGAACTGTCTGTTTTATAAAGTACATTAAATGCATGGTTATAAATCTTAAACCCCATTTCTGTAAGATTCAATATAATCTGTAAACATAACTTAACATAAAAATATACAACTATAAAGTGGGTCGAGGTTTGATTGTCTTCTGGCAGATTAGTCGTTCATTTCTTTTCCCCAGGCATGAAAATAATGAATTGGCAGTCTGTAAACTTGGCATTCAAAGCCACACTGTGTTCTGGCAGTTTTTCAGACTGAAATGAGTTTTGCTTTTGTATTAGCGCCTCTGAGAGAGCAATTTTCTAACATTTTAAAGGAAATCTGCATAATAGTCATGCTGTCTCAGACTTTCTTTTTTGGCCCCAAAAAAAAAAGATGTTTTATAAGCATCGTGTAGCCTTGTGTGAAAAATAAAATAAAATATCCCCCTCCACAACAACTCTCAAATCTCATTTGAATAGTGTATCTTGTTTGTTTTGGAGCTTGTATGCTTTTATTGTACAGAAAACGACAGCATAGACATTCTAAAATTATCTTATTTTGTGCCTCATGGAAGAAACAAAGTAATGCAGGTTTGGAATAACATATGACTGACTAACCAATGATCAGCTTGCTTAGAATTGATTTCTGCAATACATCGTAAATATTTTTGTGTTCTTTACAAGAGGTTAGGATTTGAAAAATGTTCATGACAAATTGCAATAATCTTTTGTCTAATGATCCATAACACACGTCTGTTCTTGGTCTTGTTCAACAGCATGTGTGTAATTATGAAAGTCAGTAAGTGGAAAGACTCATTAATCACAGCGTTATTGCTGCATTACTTCCTCAGTCAGCCTTTAGATTCATTTGATACCAATAAAACGTGTCCACTCACAAGAATATATCAGTGCGTACACGTATACATCACCGAGTGCTTTGCTATATATGCTGTTGGGTCATTATGGTCCTCTTTTTGGTTATTTAGGACTCTGAAGTTGGCTTCAATTATGGGCACTTTCTTCAATGTAGGATCTATTTAAACACTTTTCACTACACTTCAAGACTAATATCTGTAGAAAAATGGAAAAGGTACTGGTAACTTCTGCCTTTTGCAAGAACACAATGCAATGTGTATTCAAGATTCAGCTAAAGCATGCGTGAAAAATCAATACAGAAAATTACACAGTACATTAGGCCCTATTTTTATGAACTCTTCTAGTTTATAATTTATTTTAATGTTAAATCCAACAATGGACATACAGTACATGCATGTCAGATGAATTCTGTAAGCTTTTTGAAAAATCATGATGATATTTATTTCCATATTAGCTTCGATTGATGTATGTATAGATAGCATGCTTTCTTTGACGGAAATTACATTTTAGAGGCACGTCAGAAACGTGTTTATTATTGCAGTATATAGCATTATTTAATATACATGCATGCCGATTTTCCACCCTCTGTCCATTTGAATGAAAAGTGAATTTTTGTTGTGGATTCTTATTTAAGTCCTCAGTGTAAATTGCACTGTTCTGATAGGCGGGCATATTTGCATAGGAAGTAAGTATCAATCATAACATTTCTAGAAGTGTTATAAAAACACAACTGCATGCTTGGAAAAATAGGTTTACCAAACATACTCTTTTTCCTGGACATAAAATCAATACATAAAAGGCATCTGTTGAAAGTGTCAGTAGTTGAAGTAAACCAAACTCTGTAGTTTCTAAACTACAATGCAATTGCAGATGCCTTGAGAGTCCGTCTACTTACAACATGCCAGGAAAGGGAAAGTCAAGGAGAACTTCAACAGCATCTTTTGAGGTAAAACGTCTAAAAAAAACAGGAATAGTTATAGTCAATATGACATCACAAAATATGGAATCAGTATATGTGTAAATAAACACACAGTTTACGACTAAAGCAGTGCTTACCCTATAGTGTAGAACAGAATGAGCCCTGTGTCAGCAGAGGCAAACATCAGCTTATTTCACAAGACGAGCCTCTCTTTGCCAATGTTGATATTGGCCTGTAAAGACATTTCCTTTTGCTTCATATGAGAGAACCACTTCTAGAAAAGAAACTGAAATATGAGGGAGACATTTTAACTTATAATGTAACATCTTTGCTTCTGATGTCCTTACTAATACAGAAATGTACTTCATTAGAACTGATCTATTACTTCTGCATTCACTGTTCAGTCAAATGTCTCTAGAATCAGTTCATTCCCCACAGACGGACCAACATATATATATATATATATACATAAGGGCTGTCAGTCGATTAACATTTTCTAATCTAATTAATTAAATGATGTGTCGATGAATTAATCTAATAAATCGCAAATTACATTTGACTGTGAAAATACCCACAAAAGATTATTTAATGCAATTTTTGTGTTGCATGAGAAGGTATTAAGTAGACATTATAAATAGTAGCTTTAGAAAGAAATACTTTATTTGATTTAACATAAAACGTATTACACATAAACGTTTAGGCTACAACGGCCCAACATAAACTATGGAACATAAAAGAGGATAATTTGAGAAACATCCCAGTTTTTTTATTCATGCAGTGGAAGTCATTGGTAACCAAAACAGCTTTATTACCAACAGTCTTCAAAATACCTCCTTTTATGTTCCACAAAAGAAAGAAAAAGTCATACAGGTTTGGAGTAACATGAGGATAATTAAAATTATTTGGGTGAACTATCCATTTAGAGCTTTTTTAAATGAAATAATACTCTAAATAAGAAACTAAAACTGCCAGCAGGTGGCGGTAAAAGTCTTTTATTATTCATTCATTCATTTGATTCATTCAAATTTTGATGATTCATTCAGGAATGAAGTAAACGGCTCAAGTTTATGAATAGGCTATTGAATCATTGATTCACACGATTCGTTCAAAACGCAGATTCATTCAGAAAATAAACACCGCTGTGTTGCTCACAGGCCACACCTCATTCTGCTGTGGCTTTAAAGGTAATATGTTCTTTGCAAAATTTAGCAAAAACACATACTATTGTGTTTAAAATATAACACAACTTTAACTTCTTATTTATGTGTAAAATCACATTTGCACTCGTGCTATTCGGGCCAAACAGCACTCGTGTGATATTGCTTATCATGTGATATGAGACAAAAACTCTTACAGGAGCATTTTTGCCCCAATATCCTGAATTTCGGGGCATACCTGCAATTATGAATATGTTGTCCTGCATCATATTTGTCAACAGTAAACTGTATGAAATGTAAGATGATGTACAGATCTGGGGGCGGGGCCAGTTTTTTCATAACGAATAATTAAGTTAACACATTAAAATGACAGCCCTAATATATATACAAATGTTGGATAAAGACACTCAGCTTCAACCTGTGTTATGTAGTACGAGTTGAGATTACTTTATGGTTGATTCATATTTTGAATGAGTTTTTTTTTCATAGTAATGTATTTTACCTGACGTTTTAGTAATTAAAAAAAAAAAAAATGTTTATATAGTTTTATTAATTATTTCAATTAAAATTTTTGTTGTTTTAGTATACAAAACTAAACTACACAGCTGTGAGAAATGTTGCTTTGGCAACTAGCTAAAATAAAATCATTTATATTTTATTTCAGTCAATTCTGTTCATCTGTTAAAGAGGTCAGAATACAGAAATTCTTGTTAATATCGTTAATTCACCGTTGTGTGAACTGCAGCCTGCAACTTACTACTCGTGCTCACACTCATGCACATGTAACTTACAAGAGACTGAATGTGATTCAGTGCCCCAATATATTCACAGCAATGTTCTTTTTTGTCCTTTGCTTAGAAGTAAAAAGACGTTGGAAACATTGTTGCTAAGATAAAATGTGCCATGTGATTTCCTCTAAATAATAAAATAAACACACAACAAAAGTGACAGTGGTGAGAAAACAGCCGTTAAGAAAGCATCTGATCATAGCGATGTGGATATGTTTGCACCAGCATCATGTCGACAGATGAAGTATTTTATAGACTATATACAGTAGATCTGGTTGTGTGAGACTATAGTTTGAATGAATCCCTTTTTTCATGACACATTGGCATTTACAGTACAGAATAGCTCTTTTGGCATTAACCTGTTCATTGCTTAAGCATTCGTTTCATGTGTCAGAATGGAAGAGAGGCTATAGTGAGCACGCTTAAACATCACATCTTTTCGATTTCCCGGCAAAAACGTCCCGAGTCCTTCAAATCAGTCGTCAGGCTTTCATATACAACCTAGAAGATCGGGTAAGGTCTCATTTTTAAAGTTTTGTTACAAGCTGTTCACACACTTGCGATAAGAAAGTGATTAACACGTGAACATTTTTACATATTTCGCCTTTAAGTTAGCGAGGGAAGGTTTTGCTGATTGAGTGAGTGAACATACTCATGTTTATAAGTAGTTTAACACAAGGACGTGGTTTGCTTTGGGTGGGGACATAAGAGCAGTCATCTTAACTCTTCATTTATGGCTTAAGGCAGCCTACATATTCATAATTTCGGAATTCATAAACAGAGGGTTTTTTTGCAAGTTTGTAGGCTATGTTTTATAGATAATTACACAATTTTGATTTTGTGAACCAACAACATTACATCATCATCAGAGCGCTGTGTGTTTTAATCACGCATAACTTTATTTTAATATTAATGGAATTGGACCCAGGATGATTCTGAAAGAAAACTACTGTTGCTGTAGCAACGAAACTGTCATGCGCACCTGAGTGACAGATATGCACGCTCTTATTTCAGAGTTGGATTTATTTAATGCTATTTCAGCTAACAGTTTGCTTTTTTGCACATTCAGTTTAACAACAGATTTAAAGTTAAAGCAGCGACTCACAACGCTGTTTCAAATCCTGCCGCACCACAGAGCGCCACTCACATAGTTTTCCATAAAATCACATTATATGCAATTATGTACATAATGTCTTCATCCCAGGCTGGAAGGTTGTGTATTGTGCATCTTTCAGCACAATGTTTGTCTTTCTGTCCGTATGCTTTATAGAGAGCTAATAATAACCATAGATCACACATTCTTTTTCCGTTTGCTCTGTTTTGTCAAACACTGTATTTCAAACTCATTGACGCAACTTTAACCAAACACACAACAGGCATGACATGTATTGGCTATTCCCTTACAATATATCTCTGGTGTCATGTCTGATCCATTTAGTCAAGGTAATGAGCTTCCAGTCATAATTTTGCATCTGTAACATCTCGTTCAAAGTATTGCACGCTGTTACACAATATATACGTCACATCATCATTAGCATCAACTTTCAAATAACCTTCCACTACTTTGTGCCCTTTGTCAGTATATTGTTTTCTTCAGAGAATGTGTGTGTGTGTGTGTTTAAACAGGATAATTATTGCTAAAGGGGGTTCTGGGAATGGTTTGCTTTAGGTGAATTAATTCAAAGAGGAAGATATTGTCTTTCTGTTGGACTCTAGGGGCTTTTGATGCTGCACAAACTGAATTTTAATACAGACGAGACACCTCTGCTGCACAGTTTAATGTCTTTATGGTGCGTGGGCTTTGATAGCACATGTGTTTATTGCAGAAAGTTGTGCTCTAAAATCAATATGGCATCCAGCAATGAAATTGGAAGGGGGTTATGGAGGCAACCGGGGGATGCTGAAGAGAGACGGCACTTTAGTTAACCCAGATTAACCCGTCTGAGAGAGAGTAACTTGACTCGAGGGCTCTTCTTGATAAACATTTGTGCAAAGGCAGCATGAAGACGCTGGATGAAGCCTATGAAGGAGGTCACATGGCATTTCACTCAAGCTTCTTAGTTTGTTTGAATTGGCAAGAAGAGTGTGCAATGATGCTACAAGTGTTTCCTAGCAACAGTGTCCCATTCCTCCCCCTTCCTCCAACTGCAGCAATGCACCACTTTCCATGGCTCTGAAATGCATTTCAGTTTTGAGACTCTTGTCACAGCCTCTCCTGGAGAAAAGAGTATAAATAGTAAGTATATTCCAGCTACACTAGCTGCAATTTGTTTGTATTGCATTCGATCATAATTCAAAATGCATTGCTAAAGTATCTTCTTCCATCATCGGTTTTGTCTTGAAAGCCAGTTACGGGGAAATAGTTTGAAAGAGAATATTGGGGCAGGATTTACTCTGAACTAATTTCACTTAGAAATTGCTAGTCGATTTCACAAATAATTACAAAGAAATGGCAAGTAATACATAGAATAAATGTGACGTGTGTTTGAGTTAAGTAAAAAAAAACCCATTTTTTTTGTAAGACATACTCTAATAATCTTTGTTTAATTTACAACTTCAAAAAAAAAATTATAAAATATTTTCAAGTTAAGACACTCCAGGTGAATAGGCTAAAAAAAACTAATAGATATCACCATATTTCCCCAGTTGATTGATTACATTAAGAAATGCAAACATTTTTTTGTATTACAAGTTTTCTGACATATGATATTTAAATATGCAACTGAGGCATTATCTAATTGAATATACACTAATTTGCATACATTTTTAGAACAAAAATGTTATCATTGGATGAAGTCAGATTCAAAATTCTTGTTTTATTTTGTTAACATATTACAGTCAAAGGTTTTTAGATTTCTCTTTTTAACACTCCATTCAGTCAACAGCTAGAATTTTTTTATTTTTTTTTTAGAAATAAAATAGATAAAATCAGGTAAATTATATATGAACCAAATCTTCTGTAAAAGACTTCAGAATATAGTTAGGAATAAAACGGTGAAGTTAGTTGTATGCACTGTAAGTGTTACTGAAGTGGAGATTTGTGGCTCAGTACAGGGGAAACATCTCATTTTGCCAAGTGTATCTTGGATGTTTTATTTGTACTAGTCTGAAAACATCCTTTATGAAAAGCCAAAAAGCCCAAAATCTCAAAACCGACAGGTGCATGAAAAAATGTTTTTACCTGTATATTGTCTCACTTTAAAGTGTATTTGCATAACTGCACATCTGCTTTAATGCCACAAACATTAGAAGGGACTCTTTCATCACGAGTTTTGAGGCTCTTTTATAAGAACAGTTCTTTGCAGAACCGAAAATGGCTCTTCTATGCTATTGCTGCGTAAACCCCTTTTTTGAACCTTTATTTTTTAAAAGTGTAAGTGTGGTTGCAATGTGTTGGCCAAACATTTCAAGACTGCATACTTGCAAAATGAATGTTTCTTAGCTAAAATATGGTAATTCAGGTGGATAGACTAGTGACAGGAAAGTGAAATAAAAGATCTATATATTCATCCAGTTGCTTATTGTCATAAAATCAAATTGCAAAATCTAATTTTCTTTTGACGTACATTGGTCGCTGTAGTATAAAAAGTTTCAGACTTTCTTACTGCAAAAAGAGCTGCCAAAACCTTGTTTCTGACAGAGGCTCCGAATGAAGTAGAAAATAATAATGTTTTGCATGTGCATAAAACTTACTAAAATTATAAATGAACCTCAATAGACACATACAAAATGAAATAAAAATAGAAAAGCATGCCATGACCCCTTTAAAAATAATTTGCTGACATTCTGTTTGAGAAAAAGTATTTTTGACCACATAGTTCAACTAGCAGACTTTATCAGTATTTCATAATATTTCTGTTAAAATCGGCCTCATTGGTTGATCAAAGTCAATATTTGCAACTCATTTTACTGCTGAGATATACGATATTTCTGAGTAAAAAAAGCAGGGCACTTCTTGATTTTATCAGTTGATAATTGACTTGAAAAATGAGAGTATCAGAGTTCCTGAAACGCTGCCAGAGCCCCATTCTTTGAAATGTAGGCTGCCTTATTGACGTCAACTGAAAAGCAAATTAGACAGCATTTTCATGAAAGATAAACATGCATTTTCATTAGAACAGCATGCACTTATGAATCATGCAAAGTAATGCCAGGAATGAATATAAAAGTATAAAAGGTTGATTTTGTTTTCATGTTGACTTCACTGACAAAGCAACATTATCCTGAAGCGAGATCACAAATCACTTGCATAGTTTTTCTTCTTTTACTTTTACGCTTCCGGTAGGTGTGAACATCCTAAATAAGAGTTAAGAATAACCTTTTGCGTAACATTGCTGGACTGCAGCTGGGCAGTGGCATCATGTAGTCCTAAAAGTCAAAGACAGGGGGCGCCATTGCATTTTTAATCCAAACAGAAGCAAGTGCTTTGTATTCTTCAGAAGTGCCTCCTATGGTCCAGTTGCTGCTTTGAAGTGCTAACTTGCACTCTATGCAGTCTTTTCACTTGCTTGATGAACATTTTGTGCTATCCATATTTGGTCGGCACGTGCTGACAGAATTATTATGCATCATATTTGAGCTAAATGAGTTTGGTTGTCCTAGCAGAGCTGTAAGGTTATTTTTCCGTTTCCGTTATTTTGCCGTATGCCCTCTCACTTTGAACTTCAATTATATTTGATCAAATCACATCACACAAGTAGCGCTCTTAATGAGAAGCACACAGGGAACTTAATTGACCCCAATAGAGTTTGACACTAACATGCTGCTAAACTAACAGTGTGCTGGTATATTTTAGGTGAAATAAATTTCACTTTTTCACTTTGTTCATCACATTTTCCCTTCTCCGTATCTTTGAGGATTCTCAGTTGTGTCATCTAGGTCATAGTGGGATGCTGTGGGTCTCGCTCGCTGCAGAAAGCGCTGTTTGATGGGGCCGGGGAGGTGAATGTCACATGAATCACAGTCTATCAGATATTGAGCAAAGGGAGGGCAGACAGTCCTGATGGATCAGGTTGCTAGAGAGATATCGGACAGGTTTTGATGAATGCATGTTTGCTCGCGGTCCGATGGTGGTGGTCGGTACTGTAGTAGCCAATTACAGGAACTTTGTCAATACGTGTAGCTGGAGTAAACGATGAGGGCATCGGGACAAAACCCTTGGAGCATTTCATTCATGCATATCAATGCAATTTGCATTATATTGAATGTCTTCCCATTTAACTGTAATATCCTTTCTTGGTAATTACGGCATGCAAATACAAGCATAATTATTCATCGGGCATTTTACCTAAATGCAATTTGTGTCTTTGATATACCTGTAAATAAAATGATTAAAACGAGCATGTATGTTTATGTTTTATGATGATATTTATCCTTACCTTTTTGGACACTTTGAATAACAAAATACATGAATGTGTGTCTTTATTTTCTCTCTATATAATAATGCATTATTAAAAAGATTTATTTTGTCCCCAGTTAATGTTTCAACCTTTTTTCCATCCTTTCCCCATTTTTTAAAATTGAGCTTTGGATAAAAAATAATGATGTCAAGATTCTTTCAGTAACTCTTCAA
This sequence comes from Sinocyclocheilus anophthalmus, assembly GCA_018155175.1. Classification (NCBI taxonomy): domain Eukaryota; kingdom Metazoa; phylum Chordata; class Actinopteri; order Cypriniformes; family Cyprinidae; genus Sinocyclocheilus; species Sinocyclocheilus anophthalmus. Next base: position 115,731 of record JADLZN010010543.1, read on the forward strand.
ACACATTTGTTATTAGTTTTCTAAAGTAAACAACTGATAATTGAAAAGTTAATATTTAAAAATCATTGATCATTTGGAAAAAAATATCAATCAATGAAATCAATATTAAAAATAAAAAAAATCAGAAACAAAAATAGAAAATAGAGAAAAAATAAACCAACTGTGTTAAATTATCATTTTATGAAGCCCCTTGTAATTTAATAACATTGAGCATAAAGCTTGTAATGTCAGATTATTCTCAAATACTGTCCATCCATATATGATTTATTCATATATGTGACCTTGGAGCACAAAACCAGTCATAATCGAGAGATGATTGCATAATCTGAAAGCTGAATAAATAAGCTTTCCATTGATGTATGGTTTGTTAGGATAGGACGATATTTCGACAATCTGGAATCTGAGGGTGCAAAAAAATCTAAATATTGAGAAAATCATCTTTAAAGTTGTTCAAATGAAGTTCTTAGCAATGCATATTACTAATCAAACATTAAGTTTTGATATATTTACGGTAGGAAATGTACTAAATATCTTCATGGAACATGATCTTTACTTAATATCCTAATGATTTTTTGGAATAAAAATAAAATCAATAATTGTGACCCATACAATGTATTGTTGGCTATTGCTACAAATATCCCCCAGCGACTCAATACTGCTTTTGTGCTGCAGGCTCACATGTGTCCAAATGATTACTATCATAAATTGTTACAATTATTAAAATAGTTCATAAAATAGTACTTCAATTTAACATAGCACATTGCAACACTTTAAAATCATACAAAAATCATCTCATCAAACTGGAAAATGCCCCCATTTTAGAGAACGCCCCCCCTAGACCTTCTGGTGGACACACATTAATGTGTGTGAGCAAACTCTGTCAGCTCTGCGATTGTGCTAGACTGTACATCTGACTAATTCCCACAATATGTGCTCTGCTTTAAAGCACCATTCATTAAAAGAGCACCTAATTACAGCAGTTGCATTATCTATAATTATTTTTCCAGCCAACTTCCCCGATAAAGGTTCCTCTGTGCAGTCAACTATGCAATTATATTTTTAGAACACCAGTAATTCACGTAATTAAAGTAGAGCCTTTCTTACAGACATCTATATATAGTGTGTAGAAAATGCTTCACGTCGGATTTTAAGCAGGAGACAATGATGTGCTATCATGAAAGACCAAACACACACTTTTAAGCAACTTAAAGTGTTAAATGATGTGACGTCAGAGCTCCTCAGGTTCACATTAGATGTGAATATTCAACCAAAAGGTGTCCAAAATATGTTGAAAAAATAGTTTAGTTGAAAAATGCATTTACGGCACCTTTTAAAAAAAAATATATATAGTAAAAGTAAATCCTGATACTTTTTTTTGGGGCCCTGTTTTTCAAATCCTCTCCGGTTTAATAAAGAGCCAAGAGTCATTTCTCATATCATTCAGCAGTAAAACAGCACCATGGAAACAAGGGTGGGTCAAAACATGAAGGGTTTTTTAAAACCCCGGCTGACACAGTAAAGCCATGCATTAGGCCTCTAGATGGCAGAAAGTCCACACCGATGCACCACATCCAAACACCGCAACTCAAACTCTGAGGTTAATTACAAAGATCCCTCATGCGGAGAGCATGATTGCTTAAATATTCTTCAGTAATAATAAAAAAGCCTGGCTATTAATAATCTGTTCGTTCACATGGTGTTGCTGCCAGACCAGATTGCGTTTTGAATCTGTAGCTGAATAAATGTATTTGTACTGTATATGCATATCATGCCTGCTATTATTGAAGCATTGCAGATGTTTGTAATTTCATGCAATGCTCAACTTTAAAGATGATGATGGACATCTGATGATGGACTTGCCATTAACTGCGATTAATAAATGCAGTTATGTAGTATTATGAACCTAATGTAGGCAGTGAGAGCATGATGGTAAAAGGTTATGACTTCAAAAGCATTCTGAATTCAAATGAAACACTGTATGTCTTCTAAACCAGCACACGGTGTGTTTCTCCTGGATAATATGCATGCACAATGTCACTCTTTGAGACACATTAACGCATTTTGGGTATAAGTCAACTAATGAAAGGCTTAACGCATTCTCATTCTGACAAGATAAAGCATGGTTGCGGTATACTTAGAGGTCATAGAAGAGATTAGTGGTGGGAAGTATAAATACAACCTTTTATCATGGCAACAGCATCATGATATAGTTGCTTTTGATGGAAATTCAAAAATATATTTTGTTTATATATGAAATAATACCTGTTTTTGGATAGTAAATACTTCACAAAAAAGATGCAAACCAAAAAGTGAGATCATTCATAACAAAGTCAGTGCAGAAACTTTGAGTTAAAAACAAAGGATTCTAAACTCTGTTTGAAAAATATTACATTTAACATTAAATTGTCATGCAATAGTAACCCGAGGCATTTGCTCACGTGTGCAAAATTTAGTTGCCTTTCTTATAACTGGATCTAGATGGAAAAGACAGCAAAAGCTAACGAGGGTCTGTAGCATCTGCTCAGGAACCGTTACGTGATGAGCACGTGGGAGTTTTGATGCCTTATCGCTGATCTACAGGAGAGAGATCTCCCACACATGTGCCACCTATCTCTGCTGTTCACCCTGTTTGGAGTAAAATATACACTATTATCACGGCTCTCCAGAATGCCTAGACGAGCCGCACTCAGACACATCCACTGCAGAACGATATGAGAAAAACAAACCTACAGGGGATCCTTGGTCTACTGAGCACAAGCTAAAATTATATTTGGCATATACCCCTAGCTAGACGTCTTCAGAAGCACCAGCCTCACCTGCTCTAAAATCCACAAATCCAACAAGTCTCGATACGTTTCTGTCTCCCGTGAGCTGCGGGTGATGCCAAAAATCTAATTATTTTCAAATTCTCTTCATTTAGCCTACACATCTGGCAGATGCTTTTGTCCGAAGCTCCTTGCATTGTATTCAAATTCAACATTTAATCAGGTCTTGCATTCCCTGGGAATCAAACCCATGACCTTGGCATTGCGAGCACAGCGTCGTGCTTTACTGGTTGAGCTACAAGAACACACAATAGTCCATTTGCTCTCTGAAATGCTCTATTAACTAGTATTTCAGATGAGAATATGAAGGCTATTTGCACTAAGTGAAAATACTATTTTCTTAGAGATAGATGCTATTTACACTATGTTAAAATAGCATGATTTTCTGCTATTTATACAACTTATTGCAAATAGTGGCAATTATTTGCACCGCAGTATTGTAGTTCATTATAAAACACACATACTATTAACTGTGACTAAACTATTTTGCTGCTTATTAATAGCTAGTAAGGTAGTTGTTAAGTTTAGGTATGGGGTCGGATTAAAAGATATAAAATATGGTCATGCAGAATAAGACATTAATATTTGCTTTATAAGTACTAATAAACAGCCAATGTGCTAGTAATATGCATGCTAATTAATAGTGTGAATTGGTCCCTAAACTAAAGTGTTAACTTTTTTTCATAGTTTTAGTTAACAATCATAATCCTGTGTGTAATTCATATCTGCAGCACAGTTTTTATCTGGAATAGTGTGCATCAATGAACATGACTAGTAATAAAATATTAAACAAATAAAATAAAAAATAAATGTTGATTCCAAGTTGGCTTCATACTATACAGTGTTTAAAAGTGAGAACGAGAGCAAACAGGCTGGACTTTAGGAAGAGCCGTTCTGAGCCAGCACACTTGATTGACAGACTTTGAGGACACACGCTGAGCTCCTTGAGGCTGAGCAATGACATTCGGTAGATGAGCCACCTGGTGAACGCAGGCCAATGGGGGATTCAACAGCGGCCCTTCCGTGATTAATCACATTGTCGTAGATGACAAATGAACAGCTACCGCTGTAACCTACTTTACAGTGCACAAAGATCCATGCCATTTCACCCCCTTTTTTAACGCAAATGAAAGCAGCCAATTTCCTGCCCTTAAAAACATGACATATAAACAAGAAACCAGTAGTTCTGTGCATGTTTCCTCTTAAATACAGAGTTCTGGCATGAAACTCTAGATGGCGCAGTCCGATAGGTCTAACTCAAGCTGACCTAATGACATCATTATCACATGGCACAGCTGATTGGTTCTCTCCTGTATCGGTAGCCAAATGAGCTCGCTGCTCAACATTCAAATATATGACTAGTGCTTGCTGTAACAGTTGCAGCACCCTTCAGGAACCCTTCACCTTCCCCAGCTCCACCTATATAGATCTGCTACGAGGTGATTCATGTACGCTATATAGGGGTTATTCTTGTTATATTTGCAGCAGGAGTATTTCTTACATGCTCACAGCAGCATGTTGTGGATGTATTGGAAGTAGCAAGTCTCAGTACTTGCTCTGCCGCACCAGCAGCAGCAGATCTATTCCGCCAAGACCAAATACATTAACATTATTATGTACAAACCCAATTCCAAAAAAGTTGGGACACTGTACAAATTATGAGTAAAAAAGGAATGGAATAATTTACAAATCTCAAACTTATATTTTATTCACAATAGAATATAAATAACATATCAAATGTTGAAAGTGAGACATTTGAAATGTCATGCCAAATATTGGCTCACTTTGGATTTCATGAGAGCTACACATTCAAAAACAGTTGGGACAGGTAGCAATAAGAGGCCGGAAAAGTTAAATGTACATATAAGGAACAGCTGGAGGACCAATTTGCAACTTATTAGGTCAATTGGCAACATGACTGGGTAAAAAGAGCCTCTCAGAGTGGCAGTGTCTCTCAGAAGTCAAGATGGCAGAGGATCACCAATTCCCCCAATACTGCGGAGAAAAATAGTGGAGCAATATCACAAAGGAGTTTCTCAGAGAAAAATTGCAAAAAGTTTGAAGTTATCATCATCATCTACAGAGCATAATATCATCCAAAGATTCAGAGAATCTGGAACAATCTCTGTGGGTAAGGGTCAAGGCCGGAAAACCATAATGGATGCCCGTGATCTTCGGGCCCTCAGACGGCACTGCATCACATACAGGAATGCTACTGTAATGGAAATCACAACATGGGCTCAGGAATACTTCCAGAAAACATTGTCGGTGAACACAATCCACCGTGCAATTCGCCGTTGCCGGCTAAAACTCTATAGGTCAAAAAAAAAAGCCATATCTAAACATGATCCAGAAGCGCAGGCGTTTTCTCTGGGACAAGGCTCATTTAAAATGGACTGTGGGGCAAAGTGGAAAACTGTTCTGTGGTAAGACGAATCAAAATTTGAAGTTCTTTAGAAAAACTGGGACGCCATGTCATCCGGAATAAAGAGGACAAGGACAACCCAAGTTTTTATCAGCGCTCAGTTCAGAAGCCTGAATCTCTGATGGTATGGGGTTGCATGAGCGCGTGTGGCATGGGCAGCTTACACATCGGGAAAGGCACCATCAATGCTGAAAGGTATATACAAGTTCTAGAACAACATATGCTCCCATCCAGACGTCGTCGCTTTCAGGGAAGACCTTGCATTTTCCAAAATGACAATGCCAGACCACAAACCGCATCAATTACAACATCATGGCTGCGAAGAAAGGATCCGGGTACTGAAATGGCCAGCATGCAGTCCAGATCTTTCACCCATAGAAAACATTTGGCGCATCATAAAGAGGAAGATGTGACAAAGAAGACCTAAGACAGTTGAGCAACTAGAAGCCTGTATTAGACAAGAATGGGACAACATTCCTATTCCTAAACTTGAGCAACTTGTCTCCTCAGTCCCCAGACGTTTGCAGACTGTTATAAAAAGAAGAGGGGATGCCACACAGTGGTAAACATGGCCTTGTCCCAACTTTTTTGAGATGTGTTGATGCCATGAAATTTAAAATCAACTTATTTTTCCCTTAAATTTATACATTTTCTCAGTTAAAACATTTGATATGTCATCTATGTTGTATTCTGAATAAAATATTGAAATTTGAAACTTCCACATCATTGCATTCTGTTTTTATTCACAATTTGTACAGTGTCCCAACTTTTTGGGAATCGGGTTTGTACATTACCATGCCAATCCCTCCGAGAGTTGTCATGACAGAACTAGTATTGCACTGTGCATAACAGCTTTTACTTCCAGTCCAAGAGAAGGGGCTTCCTACTCACTCGATGCTAAAAGGACTCTCTTCAGTGCCATATGTTCTGTGAATTTACACTGACCAGGTTCCCTTTTATGGTGGTGTTGTGACTAGAATTTTTAAAGTATAGCTTTATGTGTGCAGAATGCAGTGTAAAAACACCTCTTTTGTAAATGTGGCCTATTACATATTGTGCCTTATTCCCAAAAGCCAGTGATTTTCCATGAACAACCAATGTCACACTATTAGTTCCAAAAAACATTTGGTAGGCGCGTGTTCATCTGGTACTCTAAATCACAACACAAGCACACATAAACAGCTGCTTAACGCACTACTGTGCAAATGAACTAGTCCAGAGAGGAATTTTCCAGCCACGCTCTCCATTTAATCACATTGCAGTCTATGTTTGAGATATATTCGTTTTTGAATTATATATTTACTCTGCGTCACTCCTGTAGTGATGCACTGAGGGAAAACGGCTTCTGATGTCACGCATTGCATTGATGAAACCTGGCTGCAGTAGTGCGGTTCTTGTCTGGTAAGATTCTTTAGCGTTTTGAAGCAGCCAGTTGGTCTGAGTGCACATGCTTTGGCTTGTCCAAAAAAACATTCAACAGGCAAACAGACTGCTCAAAGCTCTCTCTTCTGCATAAAAGAGGTCATGAGCTTCCCACGGACTGACCGACGGTTCTGCTGACACGGCCCAGGTGCTGGGGAAATCACCTGGACAGGACTTGGACATGTGATTCCTCCTGGCAGCTGTTCCTTCGGATAACGAGATGAACTTGAAGCTGGTGCCTGCAGTTGGAAGTAGAAGGGAACCAGCATTTGTCACCATAAATGAAATTTGCAGGGTAGTATAAACCAGTTACTCTCAACTGGTTTGCTTGAGGAAATCAAGTGGTGACCAAAAATAGTACCAAAATAGTTTGTTATACAAAAGTAAACAGTGTATAATATGCCAAATAATGAACATGACAAATGCTGAATAGGACAAATTAACCATTTAGTTTCTAAACGTCTCTTGAATGGTTTTATACAAGTAATTATTCACAAAAAACACATTATGGTCGACACAAACCGTGTTCACCCTTGTTGTAATTGAACACCTATTTAAAAGCTTAAGACTTTAGAAAAATTGACATGTTATGTAAAATAACCCATTTCATGTAATTTCTCTAAGTCAGGTAATTACATTACATTAGTGAACTAACAATGAGAAATACATTTAATAATTTTAGTTAATATTCAATTCAGTGTTTACTAATACATTTTAAAATCAAAAGTTGGAATAAGTTGAGCAACCAGTACATTGAGTAAAAATTAACAAATGAGACCTTGTTGTAAAGAATTACCAATGTTATCGGTAATATAGATTCAGATAAGACTAGGGACACATTATCTCTTGATTAATACTAACGTATTTTAGTTTATATTAAAAGTAGTGCTGTCAAACGATTAATCACATCCAAAAGAAAAGTTTTTGTTTACATAATATATATGTGTGAACTGTGTATATTTATTATGTATCGTATTTGCTATTAATGTTTTTTTGTGTAAAATGCAATTAGTAATTATTAAATTATTTGTCCATACTGCGGTTGCAAAAACATTTTGTTTTCGTATATTGTAGCGATATTGGGTACCACCAATTCGCACTGGTAACTAGTTGATTATTAGCATGCCTTTTATTAACATATTTGCTGTTTATTAGTACTTATAAAGCACATTTTCTGCATGACCATATTCTACATCCCTAATCCTACCCCATACCTAAACTTAACAACTATCTTACTAACTATTAAAAAGGAGCAAATTAGTTGTTTGGTGCAAAAGTCATAGTTAATGGTTTGTTAATGGCAAGAATTGGACCTTAAAATAAAAGTGTGACCCACTTCTCTATAAAATATAATCAGTGACTCTGTGTTCCAAAAACACCAAACAAATAATAACCCTTTTATGTATTATTATGGTTGTTGCATTTTAGCACATTTTTTTCCCTTTCATACCTATTTAGAACAGACCCTTGGCGCCAACCCATTTTTTGGTTCACGACTTACCCAAAAATAGACTCATTTGGCAGGCGATTTTATCTAAAGCGACTTACATTGGAATAAAGGTTTACATGTTATCAGTTCATGCATTCCCTGGCAATCGAGTTCATGACCTTGTTGTGGCTAACGCCACGCCTGACTGTTTTAATTAGGGTCAGAGTCTATTTTTGGAGAGGGAACGTCAAACTGAGAGTCTCCCATAATATAATGAAACAGCAAAATGTTACAACAGTGCTTACAATGCAGCACTATATTGATATTCCTGATTAGGGTTTGCTCTAAAACACATTTACCTCAAAGTATTAAACCGTAAGAATTACATTGCAATGAATTAAGTTTACAGACTCATTCACACTTAGTTTTTTGGGGATTATTTCAATCCATACGGCTCTGTTGAAGTGTCATTTACAAAGAGCCAAAGCATTAAACCTGGACTTACTTAAAATGTAATGCACTTCTTTTGTCGCCTTGCTAGCACTAGTATTTCATGTGCAGAATAGTAAGGATAATCATGAGTTATATCCTCTTGTATTTTGTGATTGTTAATATTGCTGTCAAAAAACCCTGACCGTGTGTATAGTACCATAGGGGGGAAGTCGTGGCCTAATGGTTAGAGATTCGGACTCATAACCCAAAGGTTGTGGGTTTGAGTCTCATGTCCGGCAGGAATTGTAGGTGGAGGGAGTGAATGTACAGCTCTCTCTCCAACCTTCAATACCACGACTGACGTGCCCTTGAGCAAGGCACCGAACCCCCCCCAAAAACTGGGGGGGCCTCCCCGGGCGCCGCAGCATTAATGTCTGCCCACTGCTCCGGGTGTGTGTTCCCGGTTTGTGTGTGTTCACTGCTGTGTGTGCACTTCGGGATGGGTAAAATGCAGAGCACTAATTCCGAGTATTAGTCACCATACTTGGCCACATGTCACTTCACTCACACTCACTCATATGTACCCTTTAGGGCTAGATAAGGCACAAAGGTTACCTTTGACAAGATAAAAGTACTTATTTTTCTTGACAGAGTGTGTGTCTATGTGAAAGTAATCCATGATAACTACCGGGATATTTTGAAAGATGTTCAGGTTAGGTGAAGAAAACAAAGGTGTCATAATTGTATTTGCACATGACCGAATCTTTCAGAATTGTTTGTCAGTTCAAAACAAACATACTAGAATATCGCTAGTGCAACATGCACCTTGAAAAACTGAGCGCTAACAGGGTTCATCAATGCCACAGCTGCGACCTCCACCAAGATCATGACAAGTCCATTTACACGTTCCTTAAACAGACACTGTTTAGTCTCTGATGTCACTCTAAACCCTGCAAGGTTGGCGATACACATGACAGATGTCAAGTGTTCTTCTGATGAGGCCAAGAAAGTGACTTTAAAAATTCTCTATAAGGGCAAACTTAAAGTTTGAGATGTGTAGTCTGGTAAAATGGCCAAACTGTTTTGTTTCGCAAGTTATTTTGTCTTGTTCAATTTTCAAGTTTCAAGTTTGTTTTATTTATATAGCACATTTAAAAACAGCAAGCATGGCTGAACAAAGTGCTGAACAAACAAAAACATAGAACACAGGGCAACCCACAGATTCATACCATAAACTCACAAAGAATTGAAAGCCAAAGAGAAGAAATAGGTTTTAAGAGATTATTTAAAAACAGTTAGACTGTGCCGATCTGATATAGTCTGGAAGGCCGTTCCACAGCCTAGGGCCAGCAACCGCAAAGGCTCTATCCCCTCTATGCTTTAAACGTGATCTGGGGACAGAGAGAAGTCTTTGGTCACCAGACCTCAGATTTCGTTTAGGATTGTATGGATGAGGAGGTTGAGATCATAGTTAGATCGACTCGGGTGTGCCAGATTATTTATAGATTTAAAAACATAAAGAAGAATTTTAAACTCAATTCTAAGATGCAGAGGTAACCAATGCAACAATTTCAAAATTGGAGTAACGTGATCAAATTTATGTTGTTTTTTGAGGAATTTAGCAGCAGCGTTTTGTACTAATTAGAGACAAGCGATGGATGATTTAGAAATGCAGAGGTAAAGAGAGTTGCAGTAGTCCAAGCGAGATGTAATGAGCGCATGGATAGCAATCTCTAAAGTTTTCTCAGAGAGAAAAGATTTAATTTTGGAGAGAAGATGTAGCTGAAAAAAACAAGAATTAATAACCGCATTTATTTGTTTATCAAATTTGAGACTCGGCTCCCTGAACACACCTAAGTTCTTGATACAGGAAGAAGTAAAGGGAGCAAGGTAGTCCAGATTGATACTTCTGCTCCCTGAGTTTTCACTGGGGCCAAAGACTATAACCTCGGTTTTTGATTAATTCAGAACCAAGTTTACACTTCATCAAGGCAAGCAAAAAGAGAATCTAGAGCAGCATGTTTATTTCGTTTTAGAGGTAAAAAAATTTGGGTATCATCTGCATAGCAGTGAAATAATACACTATGCTTTCTGAAAATAGAGCCCAAAGGAAGTAAATACAAAGAAAAAAGAATGGGTGCGAGAATAGAACCCTGCGGCACTCCACAGGAAAGTTTAGCAGGCGACGAAGAGCTAAGAACAGTTCCCCGGATGCCCATAAAATATTCCAGTCGAGACAGAAGAATTTTATGATCAACTGTATCAAAGCCGAGGTTAGGTCTAACATAATTAGAATAACAGAGTCACCAGAGTCAGTCGCTAACAAAGTATCATTAAGGACCCATAATAAAGCAGACTCTGTGCTATGCAGAGGCTTAAAACCAGACTGGAAAGTTTCAAAGATCTGATTTGCACTAAGGAAAGACTGTAGCTGAATAAACACAGTTTTCTCCAGTGCTTTGGTTATAAAAGGAAGATTTGAGATGGGTCGAAAATTGTTAAAATTACTAGCATCAAGTGAAGGTTTCTTAAGAAGAGGTGTCTCAGTAGCTTATTTGAGGCTATCAGGGATAGTCCCTGAAATTAAGCATGCATTCAGAAAAGACACCAAACTAGGTGTCACATTTAGATCTAGAGCACATATACAGAAGGATTAAAAGGCTTTAGAGCTATAATGATTCTTTGCAATTAAATTAGAAAAATACTTAGACTTTGCGGATTTCACTGCTTTCTGAAAAGTAGCAAACAGTCTTTAAGCATTTCATAGGAAATGTGCAATTTGTCCTTTTTCCATTTTCGTTCAGCTCTTCTACAAGCTTACCTCAGAGAGCGGATGTTACCATAGATCCATGGTTCAGTTTTAGGTTTTGACTTCTTGAGTTTAAGATGAGCAGTGGTATTCAAAACCTCTGAGCAGGCAGTATTTAACAGACTAAGATGTTGATCATCATCCAAGTCAGGTAAAGATGACTCCAAGGACAGAGACAAGCACATCTCATTAAAGGTGTTTGGGAAGTCATCACAAAAGTGGGAAGAAAAGGAAAGTCTTGTTTTGTGCAACAGTTTGATTCGGTCCCTAAATCTGACAGATCTGATCGTCACCCTAACCCTAACACTTTAGTATAGGGACCAATTCACAATATTAACTAGTTGCTTATTAGTTTAGTTTATGATGCCTTGTTCGAAAATAATTTTTGTATCTGTGGCAACTCTTCAGAGATCAACAACAATAATTAACAATACAAACATCAGCAGGTTACAACACATCACATATAAATACAACCAGCATCAAACAACATCCCTTTCACAACAACAGAATCACTGCCATAGATGTCAAATGACAACTGTGATATCACAAAAGTTTATTTAACAGAGCTATACTGGATGATATAAAAAATCTTTGTGCACAGGCAGTCCGTAATAATGGTACCCTATACCTTCGACCAGATGGTAACAACTATTCACCATAAAGAGGATGTGATACATCCTGAAGAACTGCATGGCTTTTCCTCACAGCTCAAAATTCACAAAGTGTTGTCGGACTGTGTTGCTGTTTACCTGCAATCTTACTAGCCATATTAACAATCTTATTTAGTTTGTTCTTATTGACCACAGACCGTGAGAAATACCAAGCAATGAAGCTGAAAGTCCAAGGACTCCGCACCAATTAATGATGACTAGCCAAACATATCTGGTAGGGTCCGTCCACACCCAAACTGTCGAGCGGCTTAGCCGCAGGAGAAGTACCCTCGTCTGCAGCCCTTTCTTGTAAACAGCTGCTGTATTTACATCCCATGTCAGTTTTTTATCAGTGATTGTCCCTAGATATTTATATTCATGTACAACTTCAATGCCCTCACCATTAACAGTTATTTGTTGATGAGTGCCTTCTTGTTCTGAAGTCAAAAATCATTTCCTTTGTTTTCCTGATATTTAACTGAAGGAAACTAGATTGACACGAATCAACAAACTCATCCACACCTCTACGGTACTCCACTTTATCTTTAGTGATCAAACCAACAATTGCCGTATCGTCTGCTTATTTGACATTAAAAACATCAGATGAAAAACAACAATAGATATCAAAGCTACCGGACGATAATCATTTAAAACTGCTGGTTTTGATATTTTTGGCACAGGCACTATAAATTAACATTTCCAGGCAGTAGGTACATAGCAAGTATCCACAGACACTTGAAACAGATGACTGTAAATAACACTAAGCTCCTCGCTACAATCCTTAAGTACCCTACCAGTTATTCTATCAGGACCCGCTGCTTTCCTTGTATTAACCCTTTTAAAGATCCTACAAACTTCTTCAGATTTTATAATGATTTCCTGCCCTACGTTCATTTGCTGTCTAATCAAATTCCATTCAGTTTTAAAATCTGATGTTTCAAATCTACCAAAAAATGTATTTAATTCATTTGCTAAGGCCAAATCATCCTCATGATTACCCATAAATGATTTTCTCTTCTCCTGTCCTATCATTGTATACACTCCCTGCCATGCCTGCCTTAAATTATTATCTCTCATCTTTCTCTCAATTTTTTGCTTGTAATTATATTTATACCTAATAATTATTTGCCTCATTTCTTTTTGCATTACTTTAACCTGTGCTCTATCGCCTGTCTGAAAAGCTTGCTTTTTCTTCTTCAATTCTGCTTTTAATTCCCCATTCATCCATGACTTGTCATTTGGATACCTTTTAATACATTTAATTTTAATGACATTAGCCACACAAAAATGTATATAATCTGTCACCACATCATTTAGCTCATTTAAATCCTCACTAGTATCTATAAAGACATGCCATGCAGTACAATCAAAACATCCTCTAAGACAGTCCAGGTTCTCAGTTCAGGCTTGCTGGTTTTAAGCCACTGTTTATAAAGAGGAATCAGATGTATCACATTGTGGTCTGAATCACCCAAGGGTGGTTTTGAGTACCCCTTATGCACGGCATTCTTAATATTTCCAAAACACAAATCAAGTACCCTTTCTCCCCTAGTGGGACAATAAATTTACTGATAAAAATGAGGCAGTACCATGCTCTATAGAACACCCATTAAAATCCCCCAGTACAATTTATAGTGTCTGGTGCAGATGTTTGTACAAAACCGTCAACAACTCATATAGGTAAGGGTTTGCCGAGCGCCTGCAGTTCGCCATGATGAATAGGTAATGAACAGTTTGATAAACCGGTTTGGCGGCAGAACTCCCCTAGGGAGGTAAGGTCTAAATGACAAGACAGAAGTTATATCTTCGAACAGTAGACGCTCCCGCACTGTGTTGCTTGCAGCCATCTCTCAATTTAGAGGTAACTGCACACAACCTCCACCAACTTTGCTTCCCAGTTTACAAGTAATCACGATCAGGAGGGTACCACATGATACTTGAAACGGTCGCTACCCGAAGTAAGATTTTGCCATCTGGTAGAGCTAACACTGGTCTCTATACTCAGTTAAACCTCCCCCCTGTACTTAAGTTCCGTATTTGCTTGGAAGAGACCGTGTATTGGCAAAAGTATCACGTAAGTCGGTATAGCAGGTTTTATAATACCTCAGGGGGGGGGGCCCATACTTCCGCCCTCCCCCACCGAGGGCCGGCCCCGAAATCCTCCCGTCTCCTTATTGGTTGTAATTCGCCCTCCCTCGTACACGTCTCGTTGTAATTCCCGTGAATTCCGATCACCATATTTTCCCTGCAGCGGGGCCATATGTTGTTTCCGACTATAGCGAAAAACACCATAACAGGGCCATCTCTGCTCAGCTTTAGCGCGTGACCTGCGGTCCAGTTGTTAGGATCGGTTGTCGGGCGACTGGTAGGCAGCAAAGAGGCGCAAGCAGCAGCCCGTACGAGAAGATACGAAGATGCAATGCGTATTAGTGTGCTCCGAGTAGTGTTGTTAAATACCAAATAAACAGAAAGCAGATGAAAAGCAAACAACCAAATTATGTGCCACAGAGACTGCGTGGCTCCACCGGGGGACCGTGTAGCGCCGTGGAAAAAAAGTTCTGTTAATCAGTGTGATTTGCTGTATTAGCAGCTCTACTGACATAAGTACTGTGTTATTATACTTAAAGCACATACTGCATGACATATCTCCATCCCTAATCCTACCGCAATACCTAAACTTACAACTACTTACTACTAGTAATAGCCGCAAGAAATAAGGAGTGGGTATTGAGGCAAAAGTCGTAGTTTATGTTTTGTTAATAGCTATAATTGGACCTTAGAATAAAGTGTGACTGATGGTTGATTTTGCTCAGGATTTGGGAAACACAAAAATGATTTTTGCAGTGTCATAATAAGTAGATTTTTCTTTTGCCAAGGTGGTTGCCAGTAACCCTTAATTGGGGACTAAAACTATGCTCATCTTTCTCTACTTCTAGTTTTTTTTGACAGATGTCAGTTTACATCATTCATTCAAATGGTAACATTTACTGACAATTTCTCACACTTACACAATAAGAATGGCTGTCAATGTGTCAGAGAAAAGAAAGAGGCACCTGGAAAGCATCCAAAAGGATAATTATTTATCACAGATGAGTTACACAGAATACAGGACTTGAAAGGGAGTGTGTAACGAGTGGGGGCTCGTCCGGGCTGTGAAGCCTTTGTTTGTTTACATCCCCCAGTTTATTACATTTTTTTGTTCTGTTTTATTTGAAATCCAACGTCACTCTGCTTTTGTGTTTGCCCTGGGCTCTCTCAGCCTCTCCCTGTTATTATTGTTACCCTCCTTTCCTACCCTTAGACTTGAAAGGGGGCACGTAACAATGACCACTTTACCAAAGTACTGATTAATGGCGAACGGCTTTAATTCTGAAAGTACAAGAATATTTAAGGCTTTTTCCTTTTTAAACCACAGTCTAAGGCCACTTTCAACACTGGGTAAGGCAACTTGCCACATGCTTTTTCACCAGACAGATTGCAGTGTCAAAGGTATACAGCATGAAACAATGCAGTTCTATTTTACTGTTTAACAACCGACAACTAATCACAGTCTCAGAAACTGTCATGTGTTGATTAGTTTCAATATTTGAGAGAAAAATAAAATAAAATGCTACACAGTAACCACAAGCACATTAACAGGAATAAAGACGAGATTATATTTTATAATCATGGAAAAAAACCAAACAAAAACAACAACCGTTAGGTTAATCGATAAACCTGACTACTCATGATTTTTAGTAACCAGGAAAAAAAATGAACTGATGAAACAAGATAACCCAGAATGATGTGTACCCAGGAACCACTGTGCGTTAACAATTTACATTGGGAAGACTGATTGAAGATGAGAAATGCATTAGTAACACAATACTTGCAAAGGTGAGAGGCTTCTGAACATCTATTGGACACGACATTGAAAACTTTAGTGCAAGGTACTAAAGCACACTTTAAAACATATCAATAATAAATGCAAGTCTTCCTACTATTGTTAGAAAAGTAAGTATTCATTGTCCCTATAAATCATAAATCATTGATGCATATTAATGTAGAATGTCATATCAAAAAGAGTGACCAATTTATAGTGTTTCATGCTCTTAAACACACTTGGAGGCCAAGTTAGAGTATTTCCTTTAATAACTGACATTAATGATAAAATACATTATTAGGAGATGTCCTTGTGAGTTGACACCATCAACTGACACCATTTTAGAGCAACATTAAAATCTCAGATTTCAAGAATGAAGTCCTTATAAATAAAGCAGTTTGTAGAATCTCATAATAGGTCTAATAGGACAATAAAATCGCAACATTACAAGAGTAAAGTAGCAACATTTTGAGAATAATTACTTAAAATATTAACTGTCTTCCCCTTGTCTAACAGTGGGTGAGTAGTTAATGCTTCACACATGATCGCATTTTTCTTCATAAAACCGGCATTGCAAAAGATTGCGTAGGATATACTATGTAGGTTTATAGGATTTAGGACATACTATATACGTTTATAGTCAAGTTTCACTGTAATTTGTCTGCTGAGTCTGGCTCATTGTTGAAACCTGCTTACGTGTACAATGAATACAGCAATCTGATAATAATGGCTCTGAAATGAATGTGCATTGTTGACGTATTGCCAACGCAAGATGTGTGCATCAGGGCTAAGACCAACACAGTGATATTTTGGTGACAAGGGAACCTTTCATTAAAAATATACATAAAAAGGGCAATACATTGTCCAAATGATGTTGGGAAGTGAACGATGGCTTGTTCAGAGAATCTCTAGATTGTTTTCCCAGCTTGTCTTGGTTGAGACCTGGCTACATTACTCCTTACCTGTATCTTGGGCACCTTGTGCATGTTTGTGGTCCCATGAGAGACAGATTTTATGCCATTGGTGGCGAGGTGGCAATAACTTCAGCTGTACCTCTCTCTTAGTGACTCTTAGCCAACTGCTCCTGAAGCGAGTGAGGGTTTTGAGATGACATATAGAGTGCTGGGGCGACGGTGGTATGAGGAGGAAGATCTTCCATCACATACTAATAAAGCCCTTGAAGCTGCAGTGCTGTAAACACAGGTACTGTAAGCCATGTTAACAGTTTCACTGACTTCCACCAGACTTACCGCACAAGTATGTTGCTTTCAAGATCTCCTGGGATCAGTTCAGTTCTTATCTGAAGGAAGTTGTGTTCAAGTCATTTTGGTTGGAAAAAAGCACATGCATAAAGTTTGCCCGCAAAACGAATGACTATGAATGGGTCGGATTGTTTTAAAGTAGACATTTCAAGCTTTCTATATTTCTCCCATCTGTGGTCCCAAGTAACCATCCGCTGATTTCGCTTCGTTTTTGTGACATGTCGAGTTCACGAAGACCGAGACGACGAAGCACTTCCTGTTTTGTTTTCTATTCATAAAAGCCCAGAGGTTTTTGTTTTAATTGTGGATAGTATACAAAAAAATAAACCCTCTACAGCTGGCACCACCAGTCATGCAGTAATGCACTACACTTCCACACTTCCACCAAACACTGGTGATTTTCGCGTAATAGCGCCATTATACCGTAGGGCAGGGGGGTCTGCAACCTTCAACATCAAAGACCATTTTGCCCATTTACCTACCGATACATTCATGTGAGACCCAACTGGTTGACCCGTAAATGTGAAGATAACACAGCAATCGCTAAGTTTTATATTCAGTTCTGTTACAGGCTTGGGGGTTACACGTGTTTACAGAGGTCGAGGGGAGCGAGAAATTGCAAATGTAATATATAATAATAATAATATTGTAGTATTTGTGCTAATGTGACAAAAAACCTTTTTCTTCGGTCTGAACTATTTACTGGCGGAGAAATAAATACACGGTGCGGGCAATACTAATAATTCAGTATTCTATAATATTTTTTAATGGTACTTTTTTGTTCCTATTAAAATTATGATTATGAGGTTTTATGATAGACCAACCCTTTTTCGATTGGTGATGCAAAGATAGGCTGAAAGGAATAATATTTTATATCATTACTGGACTGTACTAGGGTAGTGTTAATGGGGGTCGTAGAGCACTGTTAGTCATTCATAGTACTTTCATTTGTGTTACGGTGAGAGCTGACGTGGAAAAACCACAGTAAACCATAGATTTTCGCAATGCTTATTGTCTGTGTCCACATTTCCATCAGTTATGGTTTATTTTTGGTATTCAGCTTCGCTCAGCGACTCGGGGCGATGGATCCTTTGGAATTTCCTGCATGTCCAAAGGTTATACTAACTGTCTATAAGTCCAGGTGTTTTGGACCTTCGGTGGGGATGTCTCGAGATCGCCCTACACGCACATGCTTGAGTATGAATGAAACATACACTGCAGGAAAGTGTTAAGCCCTCCGTCATGTTCACAACATTTTTTGACACGAATGAAACGTATCCAAAATGATGTGACTATCTTGTCTCTTTTAATTTAAATCTATATTTATTCACACTGGGCTCTTGTACACATCTGCGTGGAACAACACTTGCAGAACAAAGTGCAAGGGATCGTAGTTTAGGTTTATAGTTTAAATCTGGGACCGACGTCCCCTTGTATTCTATGCCCTGCCTACAGGGTCGACCACGGAGGGGGGAGGAGGATGGGCCGGCGGGTTGCCGAAACCGCGTGATCTAGGTTTACACGGGGTTAAGTGCGAGCATACGATGTAAAGTTGCTACTTGCCGTGGTCGGCATGGGGCCAATGATAACCATATTATTAGTGTTGAGAAGGCATGTTTTGTTTGATTTCCTTCCCAAAATTACTGTAATTAACGTACAAGGACCCAACTGTTAACAACTGTCCCTCATAGACACAACAATTTTTTTTCTGCAACTAATGATTAACGAATTTCTCTGCGTCAACAGCCACGTAGTGTGACTATTCGGGTCGGCGCCTTGGTCATTTGTGAATACTTATTTTTATCATGGTGTTCATCCATATATTGCGCCGATGCTCTGCATCTCCAATTCCATTGAGTAGAATTGATTTCCGCGACTGGCTCGTAGCATTATCTATAAATTCCCGTTTTCATGTTGAGGGTTACACAGATCTACATAATAAAATTTATTCAAAGTATTAATTTATATGCCAACAGATGTTAAGTTTTCTGGCAGATCTGGTGCCATTTACTCAGGGATTTTGGCGAGGTGGGGATGCCACCAACGATACGCCCATTGCTGTATAAATGATCGTCATGGATATTTCTGCATTTCTCATGGGTGATGTTTTGGTTGGCATTGGGAGGGTGGATTTCAGTCACAAAGAAACCAGTGGGTCCACAAATGGTGTTAAGCCCCAATGGAATCTAAAAATCAAATAAAAAGCGTGTTAAGCTGTATAGGTTTTTGTTCCTGTTTGCCGTAAAGTCACGCAGATTTTAGCATTAGTCGTACCTTTTTTTGCGGGGAAGGGTGGAAAATTAATTTTAGGTACAAGTTTTTTGGCATCATGTTTGAGCAAACTAATCAAAGTGAAATTTTTTGTTTTGTTTTCCCCATGCTTGACAAATCTTGCATATCTGACATATGTAAGCATGCAGTGTCATCGAATGTGCAGGGGGTCAGCACTGTCAACGGGGGGAGCACTACTTTTACATTGACACCTGCGTTGATGTTTATTAATATTAGATAGCATACTCTCACCACTGTTTTTAGCACTTACGGAAGAAAACGTAGAACAAAGGATGCACATTTGGTGTGTAAAGAAATGCTGATGAACCCAAGACCCTGAAAATATGATGTTGGACCCTTGAGACGTGTCTGGTCTCGAGTGCTACAGCACTGCTATTGTGGAACTTTTATTGTATTTTTCTCAGAAATTCTCCTTTTTGTGTGGCTCAGTATGAATTTGGTGTATAGATCTGTTTTACCCGCTTTACTCATTTTTAATACCTCTTGAAAGTTTCTTGGGTGATGATATTGAAAATGTAGAACAAGGGCCTCTAGGCTCAAGGTCTCTCCAGTCAGCCAACAAAGGCACACAGATGATCAATCATTCTGAGTTAACGTTATCTCTTCTGCTGGAAGCGTGGAGCAGAAATAGACAGGAAGAGAGCGGGGTGATTCACTCTCTGTTGCCCCTGGCCACATACCTATAGTCACCCTGCATTTCTCTGCTGTTCATTCTCCTTCTCTGCAGTCCATGCTTGCTTATTCTGAGCATTTATTTCATTTTTTACTCGTTGCTTTTTGGGCTGGTTTTCTCCATCCTCCATCACCTTAGTTGGTATGTTTTTTTGAATGATCAGGCTATAACTTTGTATAATTACAGAGGTGGATAATGACTCTACCTTTGCAACATCGACAGTTATCAAACTCACCTGAATCAGTGTTATACTTATTTGAGCCGAATAATGACACTATTGTACGATGGCCCAGTAGTGCACAACACAACCAAATTTCAACCTCACACATAAGTATTAGTTAACACAGTGTAACCAAGCCTCAAATTCATTGTCACAGTGTCCGTTTGTCTCGGACCATGGTAAATTTGCATTTAAGCGTACAATTTGGCTTTATATGACGTAGAGGTAATTTTCTAACACATCGAATTTAAACAGCTTTTTACTAGCACCAGTCCTTTTAAATGCCGTCTTTATTGTTGCATAGCTATATCAATGGTTTCATAATTTCAAGCAAGTCAATTGAATTTTCTTTTCAAAGTGTGGAGTTTCGTATAGATCTACCTCTATATAATTCCTAAGGCTTAATGCACCCTCTAGATGTGCGCCGAGAAGGAAGGAGCATTCTGTTGTGTTTTGTTAACTTTATTTGCTTTTTCAATTTAATTATCGCCACTGGGGTGCGCACCTTGCTATTGACCTATCAGTAACTCCGCCCCCGCCGCACTCACTCGGGGACAAACAACAGGAGGTTGCTAATGTCTTACAATGACAGCTGGTCAGTGTAGAACCTTGCCTAAGTTTTTTGATAGAATTTGGACACAGAAAGAGTCCACCTCTCGTCGTGACAGTTCAATGTGATGACTTAAAATATGCCCATGGAGGGGGATAGGATAGAAAAGAAGTTTTGGGTAACAATAAGCTCTGGTGGGTACAATATTAATTTGACGCGAGGGTGTTACAGATTCACAGGATGCAGGCGGAGAAGTTACATATTCGTCCCAATCGCACCAGGATCACAACTGGTCGTTGCCAGCAGTATACGAATTACAGAATCCAAGAAAAGATAAGCAGGCTCTCCCAGTGTTTTTCTGGGGATCGCTGCAGGTCCCCTGAATTTAACCGGAAGTGAAGAGAACTGATCATACCATGACCTTGCACCCCCTCCCGGTGATGGTCCTGTACAACGAAGCAGCGGTTGTCAGCTGTATCTGTTCGGGAAAAGTTATTGATAAGTTCTTGCCTATTAAACTTGACTTTCAAACTATCATTGCACCAGCAATTAGACATGCTCCATTTTTGGATGTTTATAAGTGACTAGAAAACAACAATTAAGCTGTTCATCATATAAAGCATTGTGTCCCTTCAGAGACTTGCATTAAAACGCCTGGTTTTAATGGCTTTATTTTATGAGGCTTTTTATGAATTTTTTTGAGGGTCCATAAGTTTTTTGGGTGAATCAGACTTTCAGAGGAGAGAGCCGACATCTCAGATTTTGATAAATATCTTCATTTGTGTTCGAAAAAGAACAAATGCTTATGGATTGTGCGTAATTGATTTTTTTAGTTTGGAGGGGTGGACTAACACTTTCAGATAATTGTCAATTCAATTCAAATCTTGTAGTAATTTGTAAGTCTTAACAATACATCCTTGTGTGTCGGAAAGTAAGGATTAACATGGCAAGAAATGTACAGTTTTAAGATTATACAAATCATGCAGTTAGTTAACGTCATGTGTTCAGTTAATCTGAAACTCGTTAAATCAATATTTACATGTTGTGATAATAATTGCATAAGGAAAATTTGGCTGTTTTGGATGTTGATTCAGAGTTGGCATACTTTTAAGTCCTCACTGGGTTGGTGTCAGTCCTTCACGGGTGTCGGGGGTAATCTGAAATGAGATAATTCTCTGATAATTATAAAATACAGAGGTCATTTTCATGAGTAAACATCTTAGAATAGTCTTAAAGGGTTAATTCACCCAAAAATAAAAATTAACCCGTGATTTACTCACTCTTAAGGCATCCTAGGTGTATAGGGGACTTGCGTCTTCAGAGCCGAGATCCAATGCAGAGTTATATGTTATAAATTGTGTCCGTGGCACTCTACGTGCTGTCCAGGTTGTATGTGGCGGGTGTTTCTGTTTCAACAGGGTCCAGAAACACATACATAAGAGCGCGCATGGGCCAAAAAAAAGGGCCTCACATGGTCTACCGGGTTGTGGAATAAAGGCCTCCTTTTTGTCTAATCCATGGCGTTGTTTGAAAACAAATTCCGATTTCAAAGACCATGCTCTATCTTTCTGTCGTCGCTCGGGAAGCTCGGCTAATGAGTCCCTCTTTGCACTGAGCGCCGGTCTCTGTGTCTTATCAAGAGTAGAAGCGCCCCTTACTGCTGATTGGCTACAGTTTGTTTTGGTACTCAGCCCGACTAAAGCGTTTTTGAATCATTTTTGTGAAAAATACAAAGACAATACTTGCTTGGTTTTGTTTATCCGTTAAACGCTCAGGTATGTGGTCCGCACAAGGAAAAATAAGTATGTATCCTGTAGCACTCAACAGTGTTCTAGATTTTTTAATATCAAAAAGCGTTTGGTTGTGATCAAAAGAAATCTTAAGTTAATCGAGATTATTTTTCCGAGAGTTCACCGGTTAGCGAGAGACGGTTGGTCTGTGTTATGATGTCAGCCACCGATCTAAATGTACATAGAAACAAATATCTCAGAATGTGATCATTTTTGACCAAAAAAGACTCAGAAATTGTAAATATGTATATATTTAGGAAAAGTATGTTTTAAAGAGATTATGATGATAATTTGTGTCATGCGCGATGGTTGCAATTTGAATGATACAATTGTAGCAGCTGTCTGATGATGAAGAACAAGTTACAGAGTGTCAGTTCTAGGGTGACCATACGTCCTCTTTTCCCGGGACGTTTGGGAGTCTAAAAAATTACGTCCGGTCAAATGGAGGGGCGGATTTCTAAATTGTGCCACACTGGTCCGTGATTGGGCTTTTTGCTTTCACCGAAGTCACCATTCATTGTGCTTTTTGTTTTTCTAGCCCTGTCAGGGACTGTTGTTAATTACTCCCGCTCTCCGATGAAATTAAGAGACTTAAGAGAGTTTAGCATGTTTTGGCCATTCAAAAGCAGACTGTATTCTGATAAAATATCTTACTTTCTTGAACTACTTTGTGAGCTGGGGGTTCTAAACCCGTTTCACATTTACATTTAGTCTTGTGCAGACTTTGAGCATGGTCTACTTTTTCAAGGGGCAATGATTAGCCCAGGATTAACTGCACAAAATTCTAAGATTTGTATTGCTGACACAATGTAGCAATTCAGTCTCAGTTTCTGTTGGTTTTCAATGACCCATCAAAAGCACACTGAAAATGAGGATCGCGCAGTCATGGAGATGTGCTACACATTAGGCTGATACATCACACGGATGGGAGAGGTGCGACACATGGAGCTGAATACATCACGGAAATCTGGGAAATGCAGTTGGTGAGATCAGATACCTCGATGAGCTCCATCTTCTGACTTAGAATTGCTTACCAACGCTGAGTCATTATGCATCCATAAAAAAAATAAAAAAAGAATGCGTTTGAGTGGCAATCAAGCACACGGCGGGATAAAAAGCAAGCACAGGACCTGGATGAATACAATCTGACCCCTAGATCCTCACAACTGTTGTTTTTCCTCTGGGTTGCTAAGAATTACTTGATTCATTGGCCTGACACGGCAAGAAATGAGACCTGGAAGGCAAGTTCCTCTTGTCTCACTTCAAGGCTTGTCTGATTGGTGCTGAGAGATGTTGACAAAGACTTCATATTGATTTGTTGAATCAAGTGCTAGAGGGTCACACATGTGCTTTTTACTAATTTTGAACAGAAATGAATCGCAAGGCACTAGATTGTGAATGGAGAGATATCACACACCACAAGTCAAGTTTCACAAACATAATGTATTTTCAGGTTTAATGGATTTTTTTTTTAAACAGTAAGTGCTCAGTATGTTCTCAGCTTTGAGCAGTCATAGTTTGCTATAGCAGAAGGTGAAGTAGAGAATGTTGACTCAGCCAAACAGAGGTGTTTTCTTTTTGAAGTTGATTAATAGAGTACTATTAATGGTGGCACACTGTGCAACATGGGCCAAATGGACCATTTACTGCTCCATGTCCAGCTACAAAAAGCCAACTTAGAGCAAATAACTTGACTTGGGGGCTTATTCATGTCTATAACTAAAAATAACACAGTTTTAATGAGGAACTATGTCTTGAAACCCTCATTGTGGTAGTTTATCAAAACATTGTTTCTCAAAGTGTGCGGCTTGGTGAATCATGATTAACCTAAACTAATGCAATTAACTTCAATTAGTTAAAGAAAACCATGTTTAATTAGTTTCGTTTTAAATAAAACATGCAAAGTGCATGTTTAAAAGTGATTATTTTACATCGTCACATTATTAGGTTATCATGTGGTCACTGACATCCCAGCATGGCATGACTTTATAATAATACCATATATACTGTAGGCATGTATTGCTTGGTTGTGTAGGCTCACAGGACAATCTAGCCTCTACCTACATTTTTGCAAAACTAAAATGCTTACCACAGTGCTTTTTTTGCATTACATAATTAGCTATTTTGCATGACTTTTATGATGTAGTAAACTTGCTCGTTAGCACACCCGGTACAGCATTATGCTTGCGTTATTGAGTATGATTCATGATAAAATAGATCTAAGACTTGTAGAGGCAATCTAAAATGAAAGCAAATGCAGTTTTAACACTATTGGTTAGGTTTAGGGTAGAGTTTAGTGTACATATTTTCAAACCCCGCATTAACCTTTTAGTGCCACTCACCAGACATTTAATTTCCAAACTGCCATGATACATACAACAACCAACATAATAAACATTGCCATATTCATGTTCATCTGTTTCAGATAAAACTGAACATGCTTTTAATCTGTAACTGGACTTTCAAGTTAATGTCTGCACAAAACATGCCGGAAACATGTAGTATCTTGTGGCAAAATGCTCACCACAAGACACGTATTCCAAGCGAGGGTTGATATTGTTGGTGTTTTTCTTTTTTTGCTCTTAGGCTGTATTAATAAGGGTGTTTATTGTACCAATTCAGCTTGTTGCAGACATGATGTACCACAAAACATTCAGTCTTTACATTAAACAATATTAAAATTCATTCACATCTCTCAGCTGAAAATGTTTTTGCATGTTTTAAATTAAATGCATAATGATAAATCTGTCAACTCTGTATTAATTGTTAACTTTAGTTTTGCTCCATCACTCAAATCTTTTGTAGACTCATCTGTTCTTGTTCATTACGAGTGGCATATGTGAGTTGTTACTGTCACTCAAGGAACACTCAGAATGATTCAATAGAACATTTTGTGATTTCTTCATCTGTAGCTTTTAGTTAAGTGGTTCTCAACTGGTTTTCCTTCTAGACGTTCTATTCAGACATAATGTTGGACATCAAGTGGTGATGCAACAAAATAGATGCATTGTTCATTGTTCAAAAATACATACACATTTTGCATTACTTCTCTTGCTGTCTAAGTCCCTGTCAGAATCTGCTTAAGTTGTTTCATATCAAATACTGTTTCCGGCTCCAAGCTTCCACTACATTTCAGTACCATCTCAACAACTGTTTATGAGTGCTTCAATTTATTTTTAGAACAAATTTAAGCTGAGCCTTTAAAAACCACATGTATACCCGTATTTATATATATATGTACATGTATATGTGTGTGACTGTACATACATGGCTGACAGTGATAATGCACAATCACCATTTAGATCGACTGACTTAATACTGTATAAGATTTCCATTGAACGGAAAGATGCATGATTTTAAGTTTGAAAGTGATGAAAATTCATATAACAAATAAAAAAGTAAAAAAGAAATAAAGGCACTTATTGAGAAGTATTTTTAATGCCCAATAAAATTATTGCATTTTTAGTTAATACTCACTTTGTTATTTTAATAGATAATAGTATTATCACACTTTAATTTGGGTTGCACTTTGTTTTACGGTATGTGTACTTACATGTACTTATAGTGTACTTACCTAAGAAAGTACTGTAATATAAGGTAACTACATGGCTTAAGGTTAGGTTTAGGGGTAGGTTCAGAGTTAGTACCTAGTTATTGTAATTACTACAATAAGTACATAGTATGTACATGAGGAACAGGACTGTAAAATAAAAGGCGTTTGTCTTAATTGTTTATTTTATAAAAATATATATAATTTAAAAATAAAAAAATTATTTATTAATATATATATATGATATATATGTTTAATTTATATAGTGCCTTTCCCAAGCTCAAGGACACTGTACAAAAACAGTAACACAATAATAGACAGTCGATTCACATAATCATAAACAGTCATTTCACAATCAATTAATCAAATTAAGTGGACAGTGGACATTTGCCCAGTCCGGGGATAGACATGATTGCAGTTGCATATCATGGTACAATTATGTACTGGAAACAGAGATACATAACATAGTATAAGTAATAACAGTCAGTAAGCAACAAACAAATAGTAGTAAATGCAACAAAAAATACACTGAAGGAAAATACTCAGAGAGAATTATAGCTGATAGTATAGGATGAGGAGAGTGTCTAAACAACATGTTATGACTGATAGTATTGGGTAAACAAGTAGGTTATGAGTTGTGATTTAAATACAGAGAGTGAAGTTATTGTCCTTAGTGCCAGTGGTATAAAATTCCATAGTTTAGGTGCAATTATGGAAAATGACCTGCCACCCATTGAAGATAGATGAAATCTAGGTACAGTAAGAAGTTCACACCCTGCAGATCGAAGTGATCGAGGTGGAACGTAAGGAGACAGTAGATCAGAGAGATAAGGAGGAGCAAGGCCATTGAGTGATTTAAAAGTAAGCAGAAGAATTTTGTAAGTAATGCCAGATGATACAGGGAGCCAATGGAGTTTAAAATAAGATAGGGGTAATATGAGCAGATCATGTAGTATGGGTTAATATTCTTGCAGCTGAATTTTGAATATATTGTAAACGAGAGATAAAGTGCAATGGTAATCCGGCAAAAAGAGCATTACAGAAGTCGAGGCGTGATGTAATAAAAGCATGCACTAATGATTCAGCATCTTTTGGAGAAACATAGGATCAAAGTTGGGCTAAACGGCGAAGCTGGAAAAATGCAGCTTTGGATAGTTTACTAATGTAAACATCCAGAGTCAGTGAAGGATCAAGAGTTATGCCTAAATTTCTGACAGTAGCAGATGGAAAAATTGTTGTAGCATCAAGGTTGAAACTGAGAGCATTTACCATATTTTTTGTTAGTGAAGGGGGCCCAGTAATTAAAATTTCTCTTTTGTTCAAATTCAAAATGAGAAAATTAGAATTTAGCCAGGCCTTTAGCTCATTAACACAGATAGATAGTGATGTGGTCTGGTGAATATAATCTGGTCTGCATGCAGTGTGTATCTGAATATCATCAGCATAACAGTGATAATGAAAACATGACGACGGATAATATGTCCAAGAGGCATGATGTAAGTAATAAATAGTAATGGCCCAAGAACAGAGCCCTGAGGACCCCACCCCCCCCCCACGACACACTGAGTAAAGTAGTGGGAGAACTTAGAACTACCCCCCTGACCCACCACATAGTGACACCTCCCTAGTCCCCACACCCTGGTCATACCACGCCCCCCAGGCAGACCCTCACCACCCCGCCCGAAGAGAACCAGGAATAGCTGCTAGCACCTGAGAAACTATATCTGAAAGGCGCAATCTCCCACGAGAGTAATAATTGGACATACAGTTCATACAATGTACTGAGCTGAGGTCATGCAGCCAGAAGAATGAGAGACGATTACTCCGAGTCACCAGAGAGTAACAATCGTTGACAACCTTAAATTAAGCAGCTTTCAGGTGCTGTGATGACCGAAGCAGCAAACCAGATTGAAATACAGCGAACTGATTGCTATAATATATATGCATTTGCAAAAAGATAGTGTGAAAAGAGTTAAAAAACCCGTGTGCATTTAGCCTAAATATCTTTTTCTTTTTTTTTTTTTTTTTTTTTTGGCCTGCGATCGAAAACTAAAACACGTACTTCTAATTCACAAAAAAAGACAGGTTTTGGCCACGTCAAGGGGATCGCGGTTAAAGTTACTGAGAAGCGCAAGCGCCCTTGTTGTTTTAACAGAAGCGAATAAGTCCATTTCGCGAATCAGCACGCTGTAGTAGGTCAGGTGACAGCTACTGTTTTCCAGTGATGAAATAGACGTTCTGCTGAGAGGAGTTTAAGGTCCAAAGCTGATTAAAAAAGTGATCGAGGATGGATAATTTTTGATGAAATCGCTTGAATGAAACCTGTGATATCTTCTCAGGAGCGAAAAAGGAAATAATAAGCTGAAACGTTTTCACCGACCTTACAAAAAGCAGCGCGTTACACCTGATGAGGGAAAAGCCTCCATGTCTCGCGGGAACTCACATCATACAGTTTATGACTTACACAACAACTAACAACGTTTGTCAGGCGCTCTACATGTCATGCATGAGGAGATTACAAAGATTACACCAGTCTGCTTTTTTTAAAATCTTTTTTAAAAAAAACATGAAAATGTGGAGTTATCTGCTTTTGCCAAAAAAAGACTGTTGGAATTATCTGCTTTTGCTATAAAACAAACATTCAATATAAAAAAACATACTTTCAATGAACTTAAATTTTGTAAATTACCTGTATTTGTTTAAGTTATTATTACTTAATCAAAACAACACAACTGCAGTTTGATTGATATTACTCTGGACTTGTTTGATACGTGATCTGAAAAAATAATAAAAATGAGTTATCGGTGTTGACACAATAAACTCTTCTATATCCGTTTAATGGGTCACACCTATGCATTACAGTATCACAGCTCACGGTCAGTGTATATAAGCACCGTTTGTTTGGTATCTGACAGAGTGGACCTGGACTTAATTGCAACACATTTTTTGGGTTGCAACCCATCAGTTGAGAGCCTTCTGTTGTAGCTGACTATGGACTAAACTGGTGACTATCTTCATTAAGAGCTGTATCAGGTGAAAGTGCATTGTTCAAACATCAGTGACAATGGCATGATTATCATTCTCGTCATCGGCGCCTTTGATTCCATCCCTCGTTGCATTGCAAGGTATCGCTCGTGACCTACGCAAAGACTTTCTGCCGTGGGTCTCAGGGTGTGTCATATACCACCCTCTGAAGCTGAAAACAGTCAGCAGAAATGCTCAATACGATATATCAACCAATGACAAGACACCACGACCTGGTGTAGACCCTTGACCGGATGTCTGGCTTTATCACGGATAATTCAAGAGGTTCTTTGAAAGCGCAAAATAATTAGCAGCTTTAGAGCCCTTCCTTTTTACCATTCTCATGTTGATTCTCGGCTGCCGCTTGAAAGAAGATGAAAGCTTTTATGATCGATTCCACCTATCCCTGTCGAGATGAGGTGAAATCGGTTTGTGTTGGCAGAGCATAGACGACAAATAAACAATTTTAGCCATTGACCTCGCGCAAACCATTCGCCGATCATCCCCCCCTTGTCTTTCGTTTAGCCCCTTCTCGCCCCCATCGTCTGGCGTTCCCATCCTACATGTTAGGCTTTTCTTTTTGTGCTGGTAACACAAAAGGTAATCCACCCGACACTGGCAGAAACGACCCCCCGTTTACGTAAGAATTGTTGTGTTCCAACTCGATTGTACAACACCATACAGACCCCAAATAAGATGATCAAGGATGTTAAAATCACGTTTCCCCCCATGTTAAGAGCATGCTGAGTATATTTGACCCCTCAAGTAAACGACATGTCGTGCGTTCACTTACACAAGGAAAGGCCAAGATTAAACACAGCTTGTTCTTGATTGGCACGAACGCTTTAGATGCTACTTTTTCACAAAAGGTTTTAGAGGTGTCAGAAGCATTGGTAACAGTTCCACAATATGGGTAGTATTGCGATCATTTGTAATTCTGGGCTCAGTTCAGTAGGGCTGTTTGACTGACAGGCAGCTGCTTTCAAACACTCACATGCATTTACAGTACACACTTGTTCATGCAACTTGTGGAAACTCAGGTGTGCACAACTGTCAAATACTCACAGTGGTCACACTTGAGTGCCCTTACTTGAAAGTGAGCACTCAACAAAATGGTCTAAATTAAAACGATTCCCCTGCAGATCCTCATTACTGTGTGTCAAGGTCAATAAGTCTCTTGAATTATCAGATAATTTAATTGTTTTATAACAAGAAAATGCTAGTTCCGATTTTAAAATATCATGGCGTGTAACCTCCCAAAAACCTAATGCTATTTATGAATGAATAATTCATAGTAACAATAATTCATGAAAATGTTAATTATTAAAAAAAATACCTCAAATTTATTAGGTACAAGAAAAATAGATTACTTTTATCTTGACGGTTACAGCACATGATAATTGTTCAATAGTTATTATTTATTTGTATATGTAAATCTTTCTTAAAAATTGTATAAATGTTTTTCAAAACCAAATAAAACTTTTTTGAAAGATTGTTTGGTCACACTTATTTTAAGGTCCAATTCTCACTATAAACAAACCATTAACTACGACTTCTGCCTCAACAAACTCCTAATGTGCTGCTCATTAATAGTTAGTAGTGATGATTAGGTACATGGTTAAGGGATCTAGAATATGGTCATGTAGAATAAGGTATTAATATGTGCTAATAAACAGCCAATATACTAGTTATATGCATGCTAATAAGTAACTAGTTAAAAGTGAGAATTTGTGTGTTTTCCTTTTCTTCATCATGCATGCTCTTATTTATCATTTACCCTAAAGCCACTTTTGTCTAAATGTGTTGTTTGGAAGTTATTTGCCAGAAATAGACTGTTATCAATGGAGGTTTGTGGAGTGTGTTAGGTGTGTGTGGAGGTGGGAGACAAAGAAGGATTTCATTTCTTGGCTCATAATTTCTCATCTAGTGCCAGCCGTGGGGTGTGTGTGGTGTGTGTGGGGGTGTGTGTGTGTGGTCCGGTGTGTGTGTGTGGGTGTGTGTGTGTGTGTGTGGGTGTGGTGCTAACGTGTGTGGGTGTGTGTGTGGGTTGTGTGTGTGTGTGTGTGTTGTGTGTGCGTGTGTGTGTGTGTATACGTGTGTGCATGTATTAGTGTGCGTGTGGTGGTGCGTGTTTGTGTTGTGCGTGCTGAGTGTGTGTGTGTGTGTTTGTGTGAGAGAGAGAGAGAGAGAGAGTCAGTGCCAGGCCTTTGTGATAATGATAGGATCTGATGTTTAGTCTACAGTGCAGCAGAGCTGTGACAGTGTGTTCTGAGGACATACAGTGGAGCTGCAGTGCTCAAAGCATTATAGGATGACCACAGGACACTTTGAACAGCTGCTTACTGAGAAAGAGAAATATGAAAACTGAAATCAAAAGAGAAGAAACTGCTGTATGACGAGGACAGACCGAACCCACTATGTGTCATAATGGGACTGGTAAATACAGCTCCGATGAAGAATGACCTTTAGTGTAATGGACATGGTTATACAGCTCTAGTCACTATTGTTATGTGAACTATTAGACGTTAAGTCAAAAACAGTCTGAATTCAGCACATAATTAGTTTGGCTGATTCAAACTGATACCTGATGAATTTGTGAGCCCTTTTTTTTATTCTTTTAAACAACCTGCATTATATTCTGTTCTCAGCTCTTCCTGCTGGAGGAGACAAGAGAGCGCAAATTCGACGGTTATGCCAGAACCATTCAGACGGCCTGGAGGAAATATTGTGCACGCAAGAAATATGTTCAAATGAGAGAGGAGGGTGAGTTCAACGCTCAGATGATTTGTTTGAGTGAGGTTAAGATTTTACATACATGGTAAAATAGAACATGGTAGAATGTGTCGCAGTTAAAAGGGGAATTCAGTGGTTTTCCCCGTATGTCTTTGGAGTCTGACCTCAACTGCTGCTTTAAGCGGAATTATTGTCATTATATTTAAAAGTAATAATAGACACACAAAAGACAAAAATACTCCCACCTTGTCTGGGTGATCATGTTCGGGTGTTTATTCAGCTATGTGCCCTTTTGGCCCAGTTTTAGAATAAAAACACTTTAAAAAACACTTTTTATTTTTTCAATTTTCAGTTTATTTATTAAAAATGCCTAATTGTGGACATAAACTTTGTTTAAAAGTTTGGGTTCATTCAAAAGTATTATTATTAAACTCTAAGTAACCTTCATTCAAAAGCATTATTACTAAAATAATAAATAAATGAATAAATAAAATAAAGTACGTCTCTGAGCAGAAATTGTGATGATCATGGACATTGAAGGAGGATAATGGCTGCTGAAAATTTATTTTTTTATATTTTAAAATATATTAAAATAGAAACATTTATTTTATATTGTATTAACATTTTGCAAGATTACTGTTTTTACTGTATTTTTGATACATAAATGCAGCCTGGTGAGGACATTTTTCTAAATGTGAAAATTCTTACAACTCCAACCCTTTTGGACGGGGACATGAAACCAAGCAAGATATTATTGTCGTTTTATTTCCCAGACCGTATTTTTTTCCTGTACACTAATTTGATAGAATTAAAAAAAAAATTTTTTTACCTTTGCAAATTAAAATGATTTATTCTGCAAATTGTATAGCTTTTATATTTTATATAACATCTAATTTTATTTTATATAA